>PVKM010038848.1:0-13969 GCA_004027735.1 Carollia perspicillata | reverse complement strand
GAGCCTTTTCCTCAATGGGCTTTTATTGGGTTCATTTTGCACAGAAATACAGGTAAAGCGCATTAACCATTGTCAGGCAGTAAGGGTCGAACAATAGATAACAAAGAACTCTGAGGGCCTATTTTGAGTCAGGGTCAGATAGCTAAAGAGCTATAAAACTTTGAGGAACAAACTCACTTCTTGCTTGGACCCTTATTTAATTGAGAGCATTCTAAACGAAGCAGGTTTCACAGGATTTTACATATTCTTTCTTAGGCCTGATTGCCCTAGGGAACCCGCCCTTTCCAGCACAGGGCAGTAGCCACCACCAGCACTGTCTCAGGCTTAAGGCATTGTCTCAGACTTAAGTCAGGCAGGGGAAGTAAGGCAGCCAAGAGATTAGGAGACTTCTTGCAAACAGAATGAGGACTCAGACTATGTCAGAATAGCTGGGAGTGAGGGTCCATCATCCCTTCTTTGCTGTAGCCCCCCGAGTCCTTGCTTGAGGGCCTCCCAAGTGATCATGTCTGGCTTAGGTTGTCCCCCCCCGGGGGGTTTTACCTGTCATTGACTAACCAACCAAGCACTGAGGGCCAGAGATGGATGAAGTAAAAGGAGAAGCAGAGCTCCTGCCAGGGAGATAAGCTTTGTTTCCTTGGTGGCTCACAGTCGCTCACTCAGCCTTAGCTACAGGTGGTGGTTACAACTCCTGAAACCAGGCAGAGTGGTTCCCAACAAAAAAGAATATGAGAAGACCAAAGGAAAGAAAAGTGATTATCAAAGGAGAAAGGGGAAGAAAGGTAATACTAGTAATGAATTAAAAGAGGAAAAATGGGGGAAAGAAACACAGAAAAATAAAAATAATAAAAGGAGAGCAGAAGGGTATAGTGGAGTAATCAAAGGTAAGAGAGGAATAAGAGATATAAAAAATTAGAGCACCAAAAATAAAAGAAAAAATAGTTAAAATAATAAAAGAGCTATGAAAAAGAACAAATAGCAAAAATAATGAAAAGTGAACCAAGTGGATTCATCTCAGCAGAATTTAAACTTGCCTCCTGGCTTCTTTCTGGAAACCACTCTGATGTCTGAGTCTGGTAGAAACCAATGTTAGGCACTGTCCATGTCTGGCCCTTGGCAGCCTTTTTGAAGCTACAGGAATCCACAGTTTGTGGCTGATTCTTCTGGGCTTGGATTCTCCTGGGATAGGCCAAGCTGTTCTGCAAAGCTGGCTTTTATCAGCACTGGGTCCAAGGGTGTGTCAGTAAACATCCCAAGTCATTGCAGGCCCTGCCTCTGCTTGTCTCGGCCTGGTGGCCTGGTGGCCTGCTGTCAACCTTAGACTAGTCTCAGACTCATTTGTTTCTGAGAGGGCTTCTAGCAGAAACAGGGGCCTGTGATTCCTGGATTTCCCATGGCAGATGTCTTTTAGACTTCCTGGAAGATGGTGGATATGTTTGTCCTCCCATGAGCCACTAGTTCAAGTCTGTCTAGGATTATTCCCCTCTATTCAGCTGGGGATAGTGGGCAAGTAGGTCTCCAGAGCCCAGGTTTTAGGTCTGTCAGACACTGGAAGGGTGTTTCTGTGGCTCTCCCATGAGGGGGAAGCACCAATCTGTTTCCCAGGATGTTGTAAATATTGGCTGTGCCCTACCATCAGTCTCTGATGATCCCTGAGTCTGTTTATGTTGTTGTCTCCTCAGTAAGGGTTAAGATGCAGGATGGGAGACAAGAAAAAAAAAACAGAACACTAAGACAGAGCAAAACTGAAAAAAGAACAAAAACAGGTGTGGGACGGAGTGAACAGATTTTCAGAGTGTGGTATGGGGAATTCCAGAGAGTCAGGGGAGTGGTATTCCCCAGGGTAAGGTAATTGATTTTCCCATGGGAAGGGCTAGCTCTTCTCAGGAAAGATGGCTGCTGTGGAGCCCAGGTATATTCGGGCTCTCAGAATACCACAGCTGCTCTCTAAGTTTCTTCACAGTGCCTTCCACTCCAGACTTGCCTTGTGTGACTCCAGTCCATGCCATCAACACTTCACTGGGGCCCAATGTGAATAACAGCAAACACAAAGCCTGTGCTTTGCCTGCATAGGGAAAAAAAAAAAAGATGATGGCTTTCTCTGCAGTTGTATTTGTCTTTCCCCAGCAGAGAGAGCCCACTCCCCATGCAGACTCCTTGATCTGCTGATATGGATTCTCTGGGAATATCTCTTGTGTGGGCTATGTGGACTTTTTTGTGGTATTTGGGTCCTGATTGTTATTGGCCCATTAGTTGGTGGGAACTCCCCTCCCGATGGCTGATTAAGGTGACCTACTCCTACCATGTGCACCTCTGATTTGAGATGGCTTCTAGTGTGGGTTGGATATCTAGTCAGGGCATATACAGGAAGCCACCTATGGATGCTTCTCTCTCACACCCAATGCCTCTCCCCCTCTCTCCCAAATCAATAGAATGTATCCTGTATGCATCATTTTCTTTCAAGTCTCATATCATCTTGATGGGGTGGGGGAAGAGTCCAACAGTAAAACTCTGACACAGGATGATAGTGGAGCATTTGCACTGCCCCCTCCAGTGAGGCAGCCTTGAGCTCCTGCTGCTGCATTCCCACTGTGGCCACCACAGCCAGTGCCACCCTAGCCACCTCACTCTACCCCTGCTGTTCCCAGCTCCTTTGTTGATCTGCACGCACCCTCCTCAGTTAGACTCTTTCTAGCTTTCAGTTTCAGTGGCACTTGGGGCCAGGGAGGCAACAGCCCCCTCCTTGACAAATACTGGAGTCCCCTGGACCCTGACTCTTAGTGGCCTGGCCTGGCTTAGAAGGTATGAAGGTAAGGCTGGGCACCGTGGTGTGGCCACTCTGGCAGCTTCTTCCTGAGGAAGGTTTTGTAAATTTCACAAAATGGCATGTACTCCAAACCTGCATCCAGAACCACCAGGCTGGGTGGTGGCAGCAGCAATGGCTTCACCAGGAGAGTACAGACCACTTGCCCCCAATCACTCATACAGATGGAGAGACACTCGCACACTTGTGCACATGCACACACACTCACCCATGCACAAGCACACACACACACTTGCCCATGCACACATTCACTCACTCATACTCTCACACACACACTTAACTGGATTTTCAAGTTATTTGCTCTGTAATTTAGCTGCAAGACCAGTCCAGGGCTAGGAACAAGTGGATGGAGCTTCCAGCTACTCTGTAATCATCTTGGAACCTCTCTCCACCTTTCCCTTTTCCTACGTGGATAATTTTTTATGAAGAAAAAGATCATTGAGTTTTGCCTCATCCTGCCCCCCACATATCATATGAATTGGAAATTGAATTCTAAAAGAAAACAATAAAGCTTTTGGAAGATAACATGGGGAATATTTCACGATGGGTAGGAAAAGGAGTAGACATAATAGAAAAGGTTGATAAATTTGCACCTGTATTCAAAATTAAGAACTTTTATTACTTGCCATTAAAGAATGAAAATATAAGCCATGGAGTAAAAGAATATATTAATAATACCAATAAAAAATCAAATCTAAATCCTATAGTTTATATGAAAGTGGTAGAAAACAAAGTAGAAAAAATTTTAAAAAGCATTTTACTATAAGGTAAGCAAATAACAAATTGGCATAAGAAAAGGTACTCAAACTCATTAGTAGTCAGCAAAATAAAATTAGAACCAATTATTACTCATATCCATCAGTATAAAAATTTAAATGATTGACAATTTGAAATATGAAGATGTGGAAGAACTCTCATATGCTGCTGGTGGGAATATAATTTGTATACTTCTCTGGAAAATAACATGTCATTATGTACTAAAGTTAAAGATACTTATGTGTTATACCTGAGCACATATATTTCTAGGTAGATATCATTCACATATATTCACACATATGTAAAATATACAATTATATTTGTTGCAGTATATTTATAGTAGCATGAAACTGAAAAAATGTTCATGAATAAAAATTGGTAAAATAAATTCTGGTGCTGCTGTGCAATGTAAACTATGCAGTTGCTGAAAGGAATGAGGTACTTCTATATATACCAATATAAAATTATATTCGTGATATATAAGGTAAAATATTATGCAACCAAGTGTGTATTTTTTAAAAGTGAACTATCTATGCCCTGGCCAGATGCCTAAGTTGGTTGGAGTGTCATCCTGTACACCAAAAGTTTGCAGGTTCCATTCTCAATCAGGGCACATACCTGAGTTTCAGGTTTGTTCCCTGTTTGGGGTGTGTATGGGAGGCAAACTATCAGTGTTTCTCTCTCTCTCTCTCTGTCTCTCTCTCTTTCTCCTTCCTACTCTTTCTAAAATAAACAAAACATAGCCTCATATGATTTTAAAAAGTGAGCTATATATAGATACATTCCTTCTGTAAAAGTACTTTCCAAAATTTAACATAAGTAGTTGCCTCTAGAGAAGTAAACTGGTGGTAAATGTATTTGATGTCTTTTGTATCACATGCATGTATTACCTGTACAAAAATGACTGTTAAAAGCAAAAAAAAAAAAAAATCCTCATAGACATGGACAACAGTATGGTGATTACCAGAGGGAAAGAGAGTGGGGGAGGTAGAAAATAGCAAAGGGGGGATAAATGGTGATGGAAGAAGACTTGACCTGGGGTGGTGAACACACACTACAATGTACAGATGATGTGTTGTAGAATTGTATCCCTGAAACCTATATAATTGTATTAACTAATGTCACCCCAATAAATTCAATAAAAAAGAGCTATAGAAAATACAGAAAGTAGTACCTAGTGATGCATTACTTTGATTATAAAAGAAACCTAAGAAATATAGCAAGTGTAGACACCATGTGTAGTATAACATTGAAAATAAGGAGTCTCCAAAATTTACAATAATCTATGAAATAATTAATGAGTTATTTATTATTCAATATTTCTGCCTAATGCATTTATTGTTCTTTTTGGGCTATTGAGGTGCATTTATTCATTTAACCAACAGTTTTTGGCACATTCACAAGCATGACACAGATAATGCAAAGAATACTAAGTCAGCTTTTGGTACATTAGGGATGTATTATTTGGTACAAACAAAACTTAATGCTTTGTTAGGACATCTTGTCTTTATGTGAAATCTGTGACCTATCAAATATCTTATTAAAAACCATGAATATACTTGTGAAGAATATAAATCCCTGCAACAAATATGATTTTTGTTCTTTCTATCAGTCTTTAATTTAAAATTGTTCTCTATTTTTTATCATTTATGCTAATACAGTTGGCCCCACCTTTTCCCCCTTTCCCCACCTTCCACCAGGCCCCATTACCCCTTCCCTCAGGCCATCACCACATTGTTTTGAGTGTCTCTGGGTCAATATATGGACCCTCATGGTCATAGCAGCATTATTTATAATAGTGAAGATTTGGAAGCAGCCTTAGTGCCCATCAGTAGATGAGTGGATAAAAATGCTGTGGGGCATTTACAATGAAATACTATGCAGCAATAAAAAGAAGGACTATTACCTTTTGCTACAGCATGGATGGAACTGGAGAATATGTATTCATTATATAGATGTATTTGTTAACCCAGCTACTCATACAGGGTAGTGGGGAGAGGGGAAGGAAGGTAAAAGGAATGGGAAAGTTTAGATTGTGATCACAGAGGTTGTACTGCCTTATCCAGAGGAATAAAGTTTGATAAAGTTATACTGGGGAGATTTTGTGAAGTGTTTATTCCAATCTATCTATGCATCTTCTGCAGTCTGGGCTCAAACTGTGTAATAGTTGCACCCGCTATTCTTAAAATGCAGCTAAAATTGAATGCTGAACTAAATAGCCACTTGATTTTGCTATTGAGATCAGTGACTGCAGGTGTAAGTAATTTTGCATTCTACTCTGTCTCTTCCAATTTACCACCAAAAACATGTCTTAAAAATCTAGATTTCTAATATAATTTAGAGGAGCATATGACTTAAGCAGCAACCAGAAATTTTATTTTAAAAATGAATATGACATTCTTTGTTTAAAGGCTTTGATGGCAAAATGGGGTTTTGTACCTAATGACAGTGTAAGAACTTCCTCCCACTTTTTATACATTTTGAATTTTAAATGTCTAAAAATTATTACAACTCCTCCTTTTAAGGTTATCAGAGTTTTTTGCAAAGTATTTCTTTATAAGAGAACTTAACACATATAGGTAGGACTCATGCTTACAATGACTATGTCCTTGAAGAATTGTGCATATTTTAAATTTTGGAAAATTAAATCTCATTTTACATATAGTAGGGGAGTTTTCTATTTAAGGGCAATATCTGATTTGTCATTTCAGTTTATTAGGCTCACTTAATTAAATTTAGCACAGTAGGAGTAAAATCCAGTACTTGGCATTGTTATCCACTACCAAAAGAGGCATTTCATTTAGTTTAAAGGAAAAAATATCTTACAGATGTTTGAACTTATCAATTTAGTTTACAAAATTGATTAGGTAGTCATTTGATTAAAAAAATATCAAAATGGGCCCTGGCTGGTGTATCTCAGTAGATTGAGTGTGACCCTCTGAACCAAAGGGTTGCCTGTTGGATTCCCAGTCAGGGCGCATGCCTAGATTGTGGGCCAAGTCCCTAGTAGGGTGCACATCAGAGGCAATCACACATTGATGTTTGTCTCCCTCTCTTTCTCCTTCCCTTCCCCCTCTCTAAAAATAAATAAATAAAATCTTTTTAAAATATCAAAATGGAACAAAGTAGCAGGGACTACAAGGAATATAGTCTATGTTTTTGGAAAGCTTACATGGCAGAGTTGGGAAAAGTACAAACCCCTTTCTCAAACTACAGCAAACAAAATGTTTAGCAAGCAATGTTCAGGACAAGTCATCAGTGCAAATATACATATTCAACATAGAACAGGGAAATACATAGAACAAAGATAGGAAAACTATCGATAAGTTTAATAAAAGCTACTTAGCAATACAAGTTTATCTGTTAACCAAGAAATTAGTATGTAAGTAGTTTCAATATGCCTACTTTCCTTTTCTTTCTCATCTCTGACTCTGTCTCTGTCTCTTTTACTCCCTAATACTAAAAACAACATTGCTAAGATTTTCATCCTGATGAAACTTCCACGTTTAGACTGAGTCTCTGTTGAAAATGTTTAAGAGCTTGGAAGCATTTTCATAAATTGTTCCCTGCTGCCTTTGACCTAATTTCTGGAAACTATTAGAAAATCTCAGGTGCCTGAATGCAAATTTTATCCTTACAGTTCATTAATAGCTCTATAAAAGTTAAATATATGAGCTGCTTCAAATTGAAACAGCTAAACTATTTGCTTAATGGATACATAGCCTGAGTACCACAATACTAAGAGGAATATAAGGTCACAGTAGCAATTTCACTTGCTTGCTTTTTTTCTCTTTTATCATTAATACCTCTATGTGTTAAGGATGCAAATTTCTACTAGATCAGACTAAAGTAAAAAATAAATTAAAATCAAATAATATAAAATAAGAGGATAAAAAACACTGCTGTGGTAGAGCCTGACTTAAGAAAATATATACTATTTATTCTATATGGGATATAGTTTTGTATTAAACTCTCTTTCTCTATGTGTGTGTGTGTGTGTACATATGCACATATATATTAATATAGTATATAGTTTAAATGAGGTTATCTATATAAATCTAACAACTAAAGTATATTAAATTCATATACATTTTTATTTCCATTAATAAAATATAATAAGATTAATATGATACATGACAGAAAACTAAGTTCCTTCTAAATAAACCAACTAATTTTGATAAGGTTTATTCAAGGGACAAATTATATATGTTATGATTAAAATAAAATATAATATGTTAGATTATTATTAGTATTTAACAGATGAAAACAAGCAGAAAAAGACTCAACAACTTGCTAAAGGTCATGTATCTTATAAGGAATAAATAAGATTCCAACACTTGATTTTTTCAATCTTTTTCACAATAATTCAGAGTTAGATTAAATAAGTTTATATTTTATCTCTGCAACATATTAAATATGTGACTACGTGAGAGGCAGGTAACATCTTTGTGCCTCATTCTTTTATTTATAAAACAGGAATATTAATAGATCTATCTCAAGGATGTTCTGGAGAATAAATGAGGTGATATATGGAAAGCACTTAGGAGCATATGTAAATTGCTAGCTATTACATTAGCATCATCACCACCACCATCATCATCATTACCATAGTAATTAATATATTATTTAGGAGGAAAAGAAAATGAATTTTCTTATTTTTATTATACTGAGAAAGCTTAATATGACTACTTGCCTTGGTAATTCATCCCAGTTGAAGAATAAAATTTTCTGGTTGCCCTGACTGGTGTGGTTCAGTTGGTTGGGCATTGTCTTGCAAAGAGAAAGGCCATTGTTTTGATTCCTTGTCTGGTCACATTCCTAGGTTGCAGGTTCGATCCCTAGTTGGGGTATGTTCAAGAGGCAACTGATCGATGTTTCTCTCTCATATCAGTATTGCTTTCTCTTTCTTTATCCCACCTTTCCCACTCAAAAAAAAAAAAAAGTCCTGTTAATCTGATACTGTGTTTGAAAGAGTAATGTAAAATTTATCACATAAGCCTGGCTGGTGTGGCTCAGTGGATTGATCACTGGTCTCAGAACCAATGGGTTGCTGGTGCACTTCCTAGTTAGGGCACATGCCTGTGTTGCAGGGCAAGTCCCTAGTACAGTGCGTGCAAGAGGCAACCACACACTGATGTTTCTCTCCCTCTCTTCCCCCTCTCTAAAAATAAATAACAAAATCTTTTCAAAAATTATCATAGAATAGATTATCAAATAATGCAAAAACATTACATATATTGTACTAAACTTATATTGAAGATATTTTGTCTTTTAAATGAATGAGAAAAAATTTCCATATATGTTGGACTTTAGACTGATCAATAAAATATTCACTTATAGGCTTTTGTTTCTGGTCTAGCATGTAAGAAGTTTAGAAGTCACCACTTTGTCCTAAAAGTAAAATCTGAGTGAAATTTTAAAAAATCAACTCTTCTTAGATATGTAAGAGAAATGGGTAAATTGAAAAAAATCAGTTCTTTTTAGATCTGTAAGAGAAGTATGAATTCACAGGGCAAATCTCTGCCCACCCATTCTCAATCCCCAATTAGAAAAACCAATATACTAATAAATGTAATCACAATGTACCAGAGTAGAAACATCCTTGGGAACCAGTGCCTGGATAGTGAAACCTGAATTGTAATTGGCAAGTTGCTGGAGGCTCAGTGTGGACAACTCAGAGAACAAAAATCTCCAAAGGGTATCCAGCCATCAGGGTATCCACACTTTTTGAGTTTTACCTCCTGTGACTCTACCAGATTCTTACAATAAATATTGGAAAACAATTATCTCTTGCTTCTTACAGGGGGAAGGGACAAAGAACCATTTTGAAATACACCAGAGTATTATGTTCTCTTTAACAATGTTCTCCTTTTGAAGGAACTCACCACATCCCAAACAGCTGGAGCTTTGCCAGAGATTAACTGACTTGAAGGAGAAATACTCAATTGAAGTCATCTCTGGCCTTCTATGTAGGAGAAGGGAAGTACCCTACTCAAGCCTACTCTCACCATCCTGTCTTACCAGGGGAACTGAGAAGCATATATATGAACTTCAATTTAGAGGCATAAGCTCACTAAAACACTGGAACCTAATTATATAATTATAGAATGTATTCCCAAATTACTAAAGGCCTAGTTATAGGACTTCTTTTATCCAGGTATTCATACTTGGTTATGAGGGGAAAATTATAAGATGTATATAAAAGGCAACACAACATAATTTGAAAAGACAGAGAAAGCATCAGAAAAAAAGTTCAATATGACAGGCATGTTAGAGTGATCAGAATAGGGTTTTAAAACAATGATTAATAGACTGAGGGTTCTAAGCAATAAAGCAGACCTCATGGAAGAGCAAATGGGCAATGTAAGCAGAGAGATAGAACTTCTTTTTTTTTGACCCCTAGGAGGCCTCGATAATTTAGGCTGTGGCTCTGAGCATTCACCCACCTTTTGGGTGACAAGCTGTGATCCCATCCACTGAGGTGAATTTAGTACCTCAGTTAGTCACTTAGAGTGTTGTTGTGGATGGTTCTAACATTCATCCTGCAGCACCAGAAACATCTGGTTGTGAATTTTCAGTCCTCGTATTCAGCAGTGATGTTGGAGACCTACAAGATCCTATTCTCATTGGGTGAGTTGCTTGCCTCTTCTCCATGTAATGGCCACACTGCTTATGCTATTCTGCCCTCTATGTCTAGGTGGCTGTATGAGCCATATTGCTCACCATGTCTTTCCTGCAGCCCTGAACATATTCTGAATCCATGTCATTTTGCAGTCTCCCTTTGTCTGCACCAGGAAACTTTGGGCCAGCACAATTTTTTTAACATATACCTTGACCCCAAAGCCAGCACACTCTGGCCACCATTGACATACTTACCCCAGATTCCAGTTAGCAGAGAGAAACAAATACACTTTTTAGGATACAATCTATATAAGAAGAATTAAATATAGGTCATGTTAAATAAAAAAATAATCATGGTCACAGCTAAGATTCCCTAACCATAGACCCAGTGTCAGGTCAGTTGCTGACAGTTCAAAGTTCACTCACTGAATTCCAACATCAACCGCATTTTTTTAGTTTTCAGATTCTTTACATGTCTGGTTATCTTACTATTTGTATTTTATAATACTTCATTGGCCTGCTTTTTGTGAGTCTTAATTTCACTAAATTCAGCAGCAAGTTTTAATACCTTCATTTACTACAGATATGTAAGTAAAATACTCCAGAATCCATTTGGTACTCATGCTCTGAAATGGTCAAAAATGCCTATCCAACAATTGCTATAAAAACACTAAGGTTCACTTAAAAAGTGAATAAAACACACAGTCTTCTTACTTTTTACTTCATGGGGAGCAAAGCTGTTAGAATGAACATCAGAAGGCCCAGTGTATTTACTTAGCAATGAGAGAAGGAATACTCAAGACAGGTGTGGAGTCAACATGGAGGATAGATTAGATATTAGACAGTCCTAAAGCAAATGAATGGTATGTCACCATGCCTTTTAGTTCCTCAGAATATATCCCATCTTGCTCTCTGTCAGTATTTGTATTCCAACCCTAGACAATATTTGTTTTCCTCCCTAATATTTACTGAATTTTCTGAGGCATTATTTTTTTCTAAAAGTATGACATATCTTAGGGAATATGGTTAATGTAGCAAATTTACATTTGTTGGCATCCAAGAAAGTGTGGAAAGTGGGCATCTGAACTTGTGAAAAAGTTTTGGATTCAGAGACTATCTCTTTTCCAGGTAACAATGGTGAGTTTACCTGTTTTTCCTCATGACATTTTTTTTTTACTGAATTTTCTGAGATATGGCCTATTCTGAACTTTTAAGAATATGACATATATTTGGGAACAGTGGTGACGTACTACATATACATTTGCTGCCAGAATGGTTACAAAGTTTGCATCCACAAATGTGTGGAAAGAAGATATCTGAATGTGAGATAAAGGTTTTGGATTTTGATTTCACCTCCTTGCCTGGAAATGATGATCATTTCACCTGTAAATGAATTGGCATGGAAACTGCAGGTTATTTCCTGAAGCACATTTTGGTTGAGAAAATTACAGAAAGGTATTAATGTTGATTAATAGAGTTATACAATGAGCATTACTTAAATAGCTAGAAAAAAAAAAGACTCTATGAAGCCTGAGAACAGGTAAGTCTCAATGGTAACTAAAGGACACTGAGCTCTAAAAGATGAGAGTGTTAACTTGAGCTATGGCTCTGATGGAAACTTGGCTACCATGAAAGTCTTGTTTCCATAAAATGTGAGACCTTTTCATTCATGACAAGTTGGGAAAAAAACTGAGGTAAAAAAGATATAATACAATGAGAGTAGAAAAAATTAGAATTGTGTAAGGAATGCCAAGGAAAGCTTCAAGGATAATTTACTAATTACTATTTGCCATGTATAATGCATGTTTTTGGCCCAAAGTTTTTAGGAAAAATAAGGATTCACATTGTACATGGGTATAATGATTACATACTATGGGTATAATAATCCCATGTGTAATGTGCACAAAATATGGGTGTACACTATACAAGACAAAATATGGTATCTCATCTACTTCAGAGGCTCACCTAGGTCTATGTTATACATCAGTAAATGAAGCAATGTGTTCACAACCAAGCTTATTCAAAGTCTTTATTGAAAGCTATCCAATAAATCAAAAAGAAAATATTCTATATTGTAGTAAATTACAAGGTGACAGGTGTTGTGGAAATATATAAAGAGCAACACCCAGGAATGATAAGCATGTGGATCCTGAGGATATTAAGAGAAAGCACACATTTAAAATCTCATTCACTGGTGGTAGAAATTTTTTAAAAAGTGGTACAGCAAATTTGAAAGACACTTTGGCCGATTCCTGAAAACACTACATATACAAGGTCTGGCAGAAGCAAGGCCTGCTTGAGTGTGGTTGGTAGGGTAATAGTATGGGTGTAATAATTCATAGTTTTAATTTGAACATTTTGCCTAAAATATCACATGGTGTGCTTGAGTGTGATATTGTTATGTTACAGAATAACATACTCATGATTTTGTAATAAAATATTTTTTTTAATAAAAAATGGGCGTTATTTGTGCCAGACCCTGTACTTTTGCTATATAATCCAGCAATCAGGCTACCTGGTATTTATCCAAAGGAGTTGGAAACTTATATTCACAAAATACCTGTATATGGATGTTTATAGCAGTTTTATTCATAACTGTCAAAACCAAGAAGCAACCAAGTTGTTCTTCAGTAGGTGAATGGATAAATAAAGTGTGGTATATTCAACCAATGTAATATTATTCAGCATTAAATGAAATACTCTATCCTATCCAGTAGTGAAAAGTTATGGAGGAAATATTTAAGTACATATTACATAGTAAAATAAGGAAGCATGAAAAGGCTACATACTATGCTATTCATATTACATGACATTTGGAAAAAGTCAAAAGTAAAAAGATTAGTAATTTCTAGGCATTAAAAAGGAGGAATAAGTGGATAGGTAGAGTATAGAGGATTTTTAGAGAAGTGAACCTACTCTGCATGATACTACAATAGTAGATACATGTCATTACACTTTTATCCAGGAATGTATAACATCAAAATGAGCCTTAAGGTAACTATGTGTTTTGGGTAATTATCATGTGTCAGTGTAATTTTATCAACTGTAACAAATGTATACTCTCTTCATTGATGTTGATACTGGCAGTCTTTGCATATGTTGAGAGAGGAAAAATATAGAAAATTTCTGTGTATTTTGTTAATATTGCTGTGAACCAAAAACACTAAAAACCAGGGTCTAATAAATTATTTTTCCTTTTCTTTTTTAGTAATGAAATATAATAAGAGCAATATAAGAAAGAAAGTAGAATTTACCTTAAATGAGCAAACTAACTTTGAGTTAATTCAACAAACAAATTTGAGGGTTGAAAGTATTATACTTGCTAATAGAGAAAAATTAAAATTTGCCTTTTTGTGAAAAGAATGCATAATGACATGATTGTAGGCAATTTACAAATAATACAGGCCTTCACAAGGAATAGTGGATTCTCCATTTCTACCAACTTTGACTCGACATTAGGTCTAATTTTGAGCTTTCCTTTCAAACATGAATCTCTGTCTAGCTAGTATCCATTTAACAAACAAAAGAAACTATTCACATTTACTAATCATTGCTTAAGTTGTCTCTGTGATACAGAAACAAATAGCTGCTTTCCAGGATTAATGAACAAGTCATTTCAATTAAATCCTAAAATGCAAGTTGTATTTTCTGCAGAAGTCTAGATAACTTTCTTTCTTTCTTTCTTTCTTTCTTTCTTTCTTTCTTTCTTTCTTTCTTTCTTTCTTTCTTTCTTTCTTTCTTTCTTTCTTTCTTTCTTTTTCTTTTTTTTTT
>PVKM010038847.1:0-13984 GCA_004027735.1 Carollia perspicillata | reverse complement strand
AGAGTCTCAGCCCCCACCCCAGGCCAGCTGGGTCAGAGTCTGCAATTTAACAAGGCCCTCAGGTGAGTCACATACCTATAGAGGTTTAAGCTCTGGTTAATAAGGACCCAGCTCAGGAAATGTTTACATATGGGCACACTCACCCAGACATGTATCATCTCTCCAGCACCCCAGCAGGCCAGTTCCCCAAAGAAAACCAAAGCCTGGAGGCTCTTCCCAGGATGGCAGTGGGAGGGGAGGGGCCGCTCAGCAGAGCTGTCTGAAGGGACCAGCTCCAGAATGCACCGGGCTTGTCTAGCTCCTTCAAAAGCCAGCACCCTTGGGCCACCTCCCCCTGCCCACAGCTCCACCTGCATCCTGCACACCTGACCTGGTGTTCTGGTTTACCTGGACTCCAGATTCATGAAAATGCAGAAGGTGGAGCTCTTGGGGTGGGAGCATCTGGATGGTGGGGCGTTATGGCTGTGGGGTCCCTAATAATCGTGGTTCTCTCTCCATTCCAGACAAGAACATGCTGTTTTCTTTCCACACCTTGCAGTTTCTTGAGTTTGCCACCCTCACCTGTACAATCAAGCAGCCAGGATTTAGCCATTGATGCTACTGCTCTTCTGGCTGATTCATTAAGAAATGCTAGCACGTCCTCAAAAAACACCAATCTCCTCTGTACCCAGTGGCCTGGCTGTGTGCCATCAGGTGAGTCCCCAGGGCTGCATGTGCTCTGGAGGGTTTGTTGTGGGGGATGGGACCCCCTCCTGACAAATGATCATGCCAGGGTGACCAGCTGCCATCATCTGAAGCAGCGTTTGTCAATGTTTGCCCTACTGACTTTACCCTTCGAATCATATAGTCCGTTGTTGGGGGGCTTTCTTGTGCATTGTAGGATGTTCAGCAACATCCCTGCCTCTATCTACCAGATTCCAAGTAGTTTTGTTCAGTTTGGGTTCCCCAGAAGAAAACCCATAGACAAGGATTTCAGCACAAGGAGTCTATTTGGGAGATGCAAGAAAAGCCAATAGGAGAGTAGAGAAGTTATATAACAAAAAAACTGATGCCAGTAGAGGGTGTGTTATCAAGCTATCTACCACTGTGGGTGACTGGAGTGTAATTCTGCTGGGGACCACTGGGAGGCAGTGTCAATACACTCCTCCCAGTCTCTCTTCCCCCTACTCCACAGGGTGAGGAAGCTGGGGCATTTAGACACCACTTCCTGTCAATCAGCACTTTCTGTCTACTCTCACTCACCAGGACCTCTCCCCAGTACCTTCTACCACAGCTGTACCCCAAAGTATACCCTAAGATGCCACTTTCATAATGTGAAAGTCTAGAGCAGGGGTGTGGTTGCCTTCAAATAATTTTAGGACTGTATAAATGTAACTACTCCTTAACTGTTAAGGAGTTGAAATTACATTCAACTCTCTGAAGGCAAATGCAAGGTTGATGTGGCCCCTGGTGAAAATGAGTTTGACACCCCTGGGCTAGAGACGGCTCACATGATCAAGACCCAGGATCTCCTGTCTCACACTCCATACGAGGACCTCCAATCCCCTTTGCAAAAATAGCTCCAGAGTCCCTGTGTGGCATCTCTGCCCTCTTCATCAAAAGACCATCTTCAGCCATGGCTGGTATGGCTCAGTGGATTGAGTGCTGGCCTGCAAACCAAAGGGTCCCTGGCTCCATTCCCAGGCAGGGCACATGACTGGTTTGTTGGCCAGTTCACCACTAGGGGGTGCTCCAGAGGCAACCACACACTGATGTTTCTCTCCCTCTCTCCCTCCCTTCCCCTATCTAAACATAAATAAATAAATTCTTAAAAAGACCATCTTCGGCTGCAAACCATAGGTTATCCTGTTCTCTTTCAGAACTACCCTGTAGCCAGAGGGGAAGCTATGGCATCACTGACTTCAAAGCACAACCATTAGCAGCTGTGTGACCTCTAGCACATTAGTATACCTCTTGAACCTCAAGTAGCTCCCACCTTCTTCTGAGAGTTATAATGGAGATCCAATGAGAGTGGATACAGTGTGCCTATCACAGTGTCTAATATCGAATCCTGGGAGCCCACTTGCTCAACATAAAACTAACAAATGTCATCCTCCCTCCATTTGGAAAAACATTACTATCATTGATTAACAACAATAACTAATGCATTGAGCTCTCTCCATGTGTGGGGCACTGTTTCTCTGCATTAATTCATATGTTCACTCACCTGTCCTAGGAGTGAGGAAATATCATTATCCACTTAATAGAGGAGGAAACTGAGACATGGCAAGATTAAGTCACTTGTCTGAAGTCACACTGGGTGGGTACATGGCAGAGCCAGGATGAATCTGAATTTACACAGCCCAAATATATATCTCATTGTCTCAGAAACATACATATCAAGGTTTCCTGTGTTTAACAGAAATATACCAGCCTTCAATGTCAATTCAAAAGCACTTGAACTCCAGCTGACATTTGCCCGGTTTCTTGACTCAGCTCTGACATGAGTCTTTCTTGTGCACTACAACAGCCACTCATAATCATGTCCAGAAGCCAAGAGCAAGCAGATGCTGTCAGCTGTCTCCCTCCTGGTGGAGCAGACATTCAACTTGACTGGAGCTGGACCCACATTCACAATCCTTGCCTTGTCCCTATGGGAAGCAAGCCCAGAGATGCCAGTGACCCAGGCCTATATGCTCATGGGGACCTTATACAGGGTCCTGCAGAAGTGACACCTGCTTGAGGCTGGTTAGTAGTGTAATAACATGGGTGTAATAAGTTATAGTTTTAAATTGAACATTTCACCTAAAATATCATATGGTGTGTTTGAGTGTGATATTATTATATTACAGAATTATGTACTTATGATTTTGTAATAAAAAAGGAGGGCATTATTTGTGCTGGACCCTGTATAATAAAGCACAACTTTTTCTCTCATTCTTCATTCACAGAATTTATTTTTATTTATTTATTCAATTAACAATCATTTATTGTAAATTATTTTTATTGTTGTTCAATTACAGTTGTCTACATTTACCCCTATTGCTCTCCCCAGCCCCACCCACCCCTACCTTTCATCCTTACTCCTACCCCCCTTTGGCTTTGTCCATGTGTCCTTTATACATGTTCCTTGACAACTTTCCCCTGCTTTCCCCTGTTATACTCCTCCCCCTTGCCCTCTGGTTACTGTCAGTTTGTTCTATATTTCCATGTTTGTGGTTCTGTTTTGTTCAATTGTTTGTTTTGTTGATTAAGTTCCACTTTTAGGTGAGATCATATGGTATTTTTCTTTCACTGCCTGGCTTATTTCACATAGAATAATGCTTTCCAGTTTTATCCATGCTGATGCAAAAGTTTGGAGTTCCTTCTTTCTTTCTGCTGCATAGTATTCCATTGTGTAAATGTACCACAATTTTTTGATCCACTCATTTACTCATGAGCACTTAGGCTGTTTCCAGCACTTGACTATTGTAAATTGAGCTTCTATGAACATTGAGGTGCATAGGTACTTTTGAATTGGTGTTCCAAGATTCTTAGGGTATAATCCGAGCAACGGAATTGCCAAGTCAAAAGGCAGTTCAATTTTTAGGTTTTTGAGGAAATTCCATGTTTTCCACAGTGGCTGCACCAGTCTGCATTCCCACCAGCAGTGTACTAGGGTTCCCTTTTCTCCACAACCTTACCAACACTTGTTGTTTGTTCGTTTGTTTATAATAGCCATTCTGCCTGGTGTGAAGTGGTATCTCATTGTGGTTTCAATTTGCATCTCTCTGATGGCTAGTGATGCTGAGCATCCTTTTCATATGTCTCTGTGCATTCTGTATGTCCTCCTTGGAGAAGTGTCTGTTCAGGTCCTTTGCCCATTTTTTAATTGGATTGCTTGTCTTCTTGATGTGGAGTCATGTGAGTTCCTTATATATTTTGGAGATCAAACCCTTGTCCGAGGTGTCATTGGAAAATTTATTTTCCCATATGGTTGGTTCTCTTTTCATTTTGCTGATGTTTTCTTTAGCCATGCAGAAGCTTTTTATCTTGATGATGTCCCATTTGTTTATCCTTTCATTTATGTCCCTTGCTCTAGGGGACATATCAGTGAAAATATTGGTGCATGGAATATCTGAAATTTTCCTGCTTATGTTCTACTCTAGGACTTTTATGGTGTCATGACTTATATTTAAGTCTTTCATCCACCTTGAGTTTATTTTTGTGTATGGTGTAAGTTGGTGGTCGAGTTTCATTTTTTTCCATGTAGCTGTACAGCTCTCCCAACACCATTTGTTAAAGAGGGTATTTTTATTCCATTTTATGCTTCTGCCCCCTTTGTCAAATAGTAATTGACCATAAAGACATGAGTTTATCTATGGGCTCTCTATTCTGTTCCATTGATCTATGTGTCAGGCCTTATGCCAGTACCAGACTATTTTTATTATATTGGCCTTGTAATATAGTTTGACATCAGGTATTTTGATCCCTCCTACTTTGTTCTTTCTCAAAATTGCTGAGGCCAATTGGGGTCATTTATGGTTCCATGTAAATTTTTGAAATGTTTGTTCTATGTCTGTGAAATATGTCATTGGTATTTTAATAGGGATTGTGTTGAATCTGTAAATTGCTTTGGGTAGTATGGCCATTTTGATGATGTTAATTCTTTCAATCTATTAACATGGTATATGCTTCCATTTATTTGTATCTTCCTTAATTTCTTTTTTCAGTGTTGTGTAGTTTTCTGAGTACAAGTTTTTTGCCTCCTTGGTTAGGTTTATTTCTAGGTGTTTATTTTTCTTGTTGCTATAGCAAATGGGATTTTTTTCCTGATTTCTGTTTCTCATATTTTGTTGTTCGTCTACAAAAATGCCTTCAATTTCTGAATATTGACTTTGTATCCTGCTATTTTGCCAAATTCACTTATTAGATCAGGTAATTTTTTGGTGGAGTCTATAGGGTTTTCTATTCACACTATCATGTCATCTGCAAACAATGACAGTTTCACTTCCTCCTTTCCAATTTGCATGCCTTATTTTTCTTGTCTGATTGCTGTGGCTAGGACTTCCTATATTATGTTGAATAGAAGTGGTGAAAGTGGATATCCTTCTCTTGTTCCTGATCTTAGTTTTTGCCCATTGAGTATGACATTGGCTGTAGGTCTCTCATATATGGCCTTTATTATGTTCAGGTATGCTCCCTCTACTCCCACTTTGCTGTTTTTATCATAAATGGGTGCTTTACCTATCTATCAAATGCTTTTTCCACATCTATTGATATGAGCATGTGATTTTTGTCTTTCCTGTTGTTTATGTAATGTATTATGTTTATTGATTTGCAAATCTTGTATAATCCTTGCATTCCTGGAATGAATCCCACTTGATTATGGTATATGGTCTTTTTAATGTGTTGCTGGATGTAGTTAGCCAATATTTTGTTGCGGATTTTAGCATCTATGTTCATCAGCAATATTAGCCTGTAGTTTTTTCTTTGTTGTATCTTTATCTGGTTTGGGGATTAGGATGATGCTATCCTCATAAAAGGAGTTTGGGAGTCTTCCCTCTTTGGGGATTTTCTGGAATAGTCTGAGGAGGATAGGGGTTAGCTCTTCCTTAAATGTTTTGTAAAATTCTCCTGTGAAACCATCCAGTTCAGAGCTTTTGTGTGCTGGGAGTTTTTTGATTACTGTTTTGATTTCACCAGCTGTTATCCATCTGTTCAGACTTTCTGATTCTTCTTGATTCAGTTTTTGGAGATTATATTTTTCTAGAAATTTATCCATTTACCCAGGTTTTCAAATTTCTTGGCATATAGTCATTCATAGCAATTTCTTACAATCCTTTGTATTTCCATGGTATCAGTTGTAATGTCTCCTCTCTCATTTCTGATTTTGCTTATTTGGGTCCTCTCCCTTTTTTTCTTGACAAGTATGGTTAAAGGCTTGTCAATTTTGTTTATATTTTCAAAGAACCAGCCCCTGGATTTATTGATCCTTTGAATTGTTCTTTTAGTCCCCATGTCATTTAATTCTGCTCTGATCTTGATTATTTCCCTCCTTCTACTCACTCTGAGCTTTGTTTGTTGTTGTTCCTCCAGTTCTTGTAGATGTAGGGCTAGGTTGTTCATTTGAAATGTTTCTATCTTTTTTAGGTAAGCCTGTATTGCTAAGAACTTCCCTCTCAGGACTGCTTTTCCTGTATCCCATAGGTTTTAGACTGTTGTGTATTCATTTTCATTTGTTTCCAGAAATTTTTGTTTCCTCCTTGATCTCATCATTAACCCATTCATTGTTTAATAGCATGCTATTCAGT
The DNA here is from genome assembly GCA_004027735.1 of Carollia perspicillata. Classification (NCBI taxonomy): domain Eukaryota; kingdom Metazoa; phylum Chordata; class Mammalia; order Chiroptera; family Phyllostomidae; genus Carollia; species Carollia perspicillata. The sequence continues at coordinate 7,712 of PVKM010038847.1, read as the reverse complement.
CTCCATGAGATTGAATATTTGTTTTGTTTTTTTTTCCCTTGGGGTTGATTTCTGGTTTCAAGCCCTTATGGTCTGAGAAAATGCTTGTATGTATAGGGAACTGATCAGCATGGCAGCGGGGAATGTAGCCTAGCATTGAACCAGAAAACTGATTGAACAGGAGATAGCACACAGGATCCAGCTGTGCAGATCAGCTTTCCCATGGGGAACCAGGCTGGCATTGTACCTAGGCTGCTTTAAGGCTTGCTTTTGCTAAAACTCCCTCACCCTGAGTTGAAACTGAAGTTGTTTAATGTATATCTCTGAAGCAACTCCCTAAAGTCTGTGCTAAGCCATCCCAAGGACGAAATGTAACCAAATCAATCATTTTTATCATTCCCATGTATTTGCAACATTTTTTTTTGTTATCTGTAAGAAGTAATCACTTAAAGTAAACCTAAGGATAATGAATGAAAAACTTCTTTGATGTAATGTGACTGGAAAGCAATAAAAGCTTGTCCAGGCAAGGGTCACGGCACTTTCTCTCTCAGAGTAGCTGTGCCGTCCCTTTTTCTCCTCAGGACTTTTGCAGTCTGTGTGAATTTGTTCACCGCATCCACAACACACCGACTCTGCAGGCTGAAGTCTGCATCAGATACGATTTCAATTTTCTTGAATTTGTCAAGCCTTGCTTTGTGCCCTCTCATGTGGTCTATCTTTGAAAATATTCCATGTGCATTTGAAAAGAATGTGTATTTTGCTTCTTTGGGCTGAAAGGTTCTATATATATTAGTTAAGTCCATTTGCTCTACTGCATCATTTAGTTCCACAATATCCTTGTTGATAATTTGTTTGGAAGGTCTATCCATTTTTTATAGTGGGGTACTAAAGTACCTTACTATAAGTGTGTTGCTGTCTATATCTTTCTTGAAGTTCTCCAAGATTTTCCTATATATATCCACCTATGTTGGGTGGATATATGTATAATGTTTATGTGTTCTTGGTGGATTAGTCCCTTGAGTATTATGAAGTGATCTCCTGGGTCTCTTTTTCTGACCCTTTTTTTGAAGTCTATTTTGTCTGATATGAGTATTTCTACGCTGTCTTTTTTCTTCCTGTCCATTTGCTTGGACTATTTTTTTTTTTCAATCCTTCACTTTCAGTCTGTATAGGTCTTTTGTTCTGAGGTGGGTCTCTTATAGGCAGCATATGTGCAGGTCATGTTTTCTTATCCATTCAGTACCCTATCTCTTTTGATTGAAGCACTCAATTCATTTACACTTAAGTTTACTATTGATAGGTATTTATTCATTGAAATTTTCCCATTTGTACCTCTGTTCCTCTCCCACTCTTTGTCTTCATCTTCTTAAAGCAGTCCTTTAACATGTCTTGCAGTGCTGGTTTGGTGGAAGTGTATTCTTTCAGCCTTCTTCTGTCTGGAAAACTTTTTATTTTGCCTTCCATTTTAACTGAGAGCCTTGCTGAATAGAGCAGTCTTGGTTATAGGCCTTTGCTTTTCATTACTTGCAATATGTCTGGCCATTTCCTTCTGGCTTGCAGTGTTTCTGTTGAGAAGTCAGCTGCTAGCTTTATCTGAGCACCCTTGTATGTTACTTCCTGTTTCTCCCTTGCTGCCTTTAAGATTCTCTTTTTGCCTTTGATTTTTGCCATTTTAATTATGATGTGTCTTGGAGTGGGCCTCTTTGAGTTAATCTTGATTAGGACCCTCTAGGCTTTCTGGACTTTTGTGACTTTTTTTCTCACCACATTAGGGAAGTTTTCCATCATTACTTTTTCAAACAGGTTTTCTATCCCTTGCTCCTCTTCTTCTCCTTCTGCTGATGTGGATATTATTATGTTTCATGTTGTCCTGCAGTTCTCTTAACCCCTCTTCATTCTTTCTGAGTCTCTTTTCCTTTTCTTGCTCTTTCTGGGAGTTTTTTCTACCTTGTCCTCCAATTTGCTGATTCAATCCTCTGCTTCGTCTAGCCTGCTTTTGAGTCCTTCTACTGTGTTCTTCAATTCAGACATTGTATTCTTCATTTCCTCTTGGCTCTTGTTGATAGTTTCTATGTCCTTTTCCATGCTGATGTAATTTGCAGTAAGTTCCTTGTAGCCTCCCTGTAGTTTTTGGTAATTCTCACTAAGTTTACTAATTCCCTGTAGTTTTTGGTAATTCTCACTAAACAATAACCAGTTTTGAACTCAATAGCTGATAGTTTACTTTCCTCTATTTCATTTAGCTCTCTTTCAGGGCATTCCTCCTTCCCTTTCAGTTGGTGGTTGTTTCTTTGTCTTCCCATTTTTGGAGAGACTCTTTTTGTTTGGCTCTCCTACTTAAATTGATCAATTTTGACTCCCTGTCTTTGTGGTGTGAATGTCTATAGTAGGAGACTTGTGAGATTCAGTGGTGCAGTCTCCTTGATCTTCTGAACTTGATGCTCTTGGAATGCCCTTTATGCCATTTATGTTGGCTCTCTGGATGTAATTGTGCTTTGATTGTTGTTGGGTCATTCTTTGGTGACCCAGTGTGGGTCCTTCTCACCAGCTGGTTGACTGAGGGTCACTCTACCCACCACATCTCGTATGCTGTTGTGCATGTGCTGCCAGAACAAAACCACAAAGCCCAGGAAACAAACTCATACCCAAAATAATAACTTCCCTCCCCAGAAATCCCACTACCAACAGCAAAGGAACCATTATTAATAAAAGTGTAAAGAAATTAAGACTATTATAAGAAAATAGAGTGAATACGAGATGACCTACTGAAAGAAGAAAGATTTTGAGATAGTAGAGGGAGGAGCACTAATAAGAGTTTTGAATTGAAGCAATGCAAAGAGAGAAAGTAAAATTTACTTCATAAATAGAAAAGGGTATGAAGAAGACAGGATGGAGTAAGAGAAGGGAAGCATATAGTATTAGATTTAAACAGAAGAAAATAAAATAAAATAAAAAGAAGACAAATAAATAATAAAAATAGGAGCAAAATCGGAGAGAAAGATCTACCACAGCACTATCAACAACACATGAGCTAAAATTAATAGAGGTGGAATGGGAATAAGAGGGAAGAAAAAAGAAAGAAAGGAAATTATAAGAGATGTCTAGAGGAATGGGAAGTAGTTCTGAGATGATAGTGGGAGAGAGAATTCTAAGTAAGAAACATAAACTAGTCTATGATAGGGAAAAAATAAAATCTGAGATAAAAAGAAAAAAGGGGGTAAAAGGATAAAAAAGAAAGGGCACTATGAAAGAGAAAAAGAAGGAAGAAAGAAAAAACAAGCTAAAACAGGGCAAAATTAAAATTTGAGAGGAAAAAAGAGTAGGAGAAGGAAACAATAAAATTTGAGATATAGAATTAGTGAAGATCTAGAGATAAAATTTTAAAAAATTCAACAACAGGTACCCTAACCACAACCAATGAGCAAATATCACTAAAGGGAGAGAGAGAGCATGGGTATTTTAAGAGAAGAAGAAAGATGTGAGGTAACCATCAACAAGACAATTGGTTTTGAGAGGCTAAACAAGGAAGAAATAGTAAGAGTGTGAAATGGAAACAAGTTGTACCAAGAGAGAAAACAAAATTTAAAACAAAAATAATGAGAGGAAAGAAGGTAAAATGGAATAAGAGAAGGGAGGGGAAAATATGTTAACTGAAATAAACTATAGTACAAATTCTAATGGCTTACTATGTACAAACTTGATGGACAAGAAATGAGTGTTAAAAAGCTATACAGGAAATAAAGTATAGCAAATAATGGAGAAAGCCACAGTGGATTTTATCTTGGCAGCATTTAGTATTTACCACTGTTTTTCTCTCTGGACCCACCTCTGGTGATGTCACATGTGGACATCATCTGACCTTAGGCAGCCTGTTGAAGACTTCCAGGGATCTATTGTCTGGCTGTCTCCTTCAATTGTTAATCTAGTCACTCTGCACTCAACAGTCAGACATAAGTACCATAGGGCAGGGCAGAGTCCCTCCTGGGGTTGGGGCTATTGTTTCCCCTCAGACTGCTGCCACTCAAAGGGGAGTGGTCTGCCTGAGCACAGTGGCTACTGACAAATGGGGGTTAAGTCCACACCAGGATCCCTGAGTCTACTCTCTCAGCTCTCTCCCCAAAATCTCCATCCCCAGTCTCTCCTTAGGCATCTCTAGCCCACTCTGCCCCTGACTTTGCCTGAGCCCCGGGTAAGTGGCTGCAAATGAAAATTTGTTCAGTGGCCCTTTAAATGGCTCTTCATATCTCCAGCCCTCCATCTCTGGCAGAGAGCAACCCTGCTGCTTTTCACTATTGGATATTATCTGTGTACTTTTTGGGCTCTGGTGCTCTAGGCTGGGCATCCCAGCTTAGGGCTTAGATCCCTCACTTCTCAGTGGGATGCAACCAGTGGCTTAATTATCCCACCAGCACTGCTGACTGTGGGTACCCAGCCAGCCCTCTCGCATCTCCACCATACTCCCTACCAGTCAGGTTGGGCCAAAGCAGATTATTCTGTCTGTCTGAGGTTATAAGGCTTCTCTCTCACTAGCGTTCAATTGTTTGTTCCAGGTGATTTCTCCACAATTTAGCTGTAATTCCAGATTGGTCCTGGGAGGAAGTTATCATGACTTCCATTCACTCCTCTGCCATCTTCTCTCCAAATTCCTATTCACAGAATTTTCTGGTTGAGTGTTTCTACTCTTATTTTCTTCCCAGATACAAATCAATGTGGCATTACCTCCACATTGTGCAGGGTAATTTATTCACTGAACAAATATCTAGAGTGCCCCTAAGGGTGCCAGACACTAATCTCCAAAAAGCTAAATTCAAAGGAGCAACTTACTCCCAGTTCTTGTTCATTTTCCCTGAATCAATTCCTTCCCAAGGTCTCTTTTGGTCTCTGAAAGGGTCAGTACAGTTAATTCCCCAGAACATATTGTCAGAAACCTTAAAAGGCTGTGTAATTCCCAGGTAATTTGGCTTTTTAAAAAGGAAGGACTCTCTTGCTCAGATCCCTTTAGATAAATCCACCCCCATCCACCAAGCCCGCCCTGGGACAGCACACAGGGCCACTAGGTTCCCCTCCACATGCCCTCTCCTTTAATGCTCCAGTCCTCCTTTCTTGGTTTGCAGGCTGACTTCCTCCCACCTCCCTTGGTCTCCTTGCCTCAACTCCAAAGCTTCTTTCTCCTCAGTACCTCTCCTGGGGAAGGGGCCTACTCCCTACCTCCAGTGTGTTTTTCCCCACACCTCCAGGCAATTCTGTGACACCAGCTGAGTATCCTATCATTCAACTTAATTCTGACACTACCTGACTGGAATTAGCCTCAGACTCCACAGGTTAGGGGCTCAGTCCCACAAGACTGTCCCCCCACATACATTTCAGATGCTGATCACAAATCTGAGTTGTCACCTGGGCTTCTAACCAACTGACTAGAGATTGGAGATCACCACAGCCCCTTCATTGGGTTCCAGTAGTTTGCCAGAGCAGCTCACAGAACTCAGAGAAGCAGTTTACTCACTAGATCACCAGTTTATTATAAAAGGATATGACTTAGGAACAGCCAGATGGAAAAGACACACTGAGTGCGGTATGGAGGAAGGGAATGCAGCACCCTTGCCCTCTCTAAGTACACCACCCTCCCTGAATGTCCACACCTTAACCAACCAGGATGGTCTCAGATCTTTGTCCTTTGGGGTTTTAATGGAGGCTTCATTGCATAAGCAGGTTGATTGAATCACCGGCCAGTGGTGACAGAACTCAATGTCTAGGAGGTTGGGGTATGGGACTATGCCAGAAGAGGGTACAAAGACCAAATTATTTATTACTATAAATCACAGTATCACACTTACCCTTTCCCACATCCTGAACACATCCTTCTTTCTCACATTTTCCCTGAGAACCAACCAACTGGACCACTCTTTGCTGGTCCACTAAATGGGGATAAAATCTAGGTCTGCCCAAAGGGTATCCTATTTCCCCTAATAAAATTAATTCCTCCTGTTTGTGTGAAAGCACACAAACAGGAGGTGTATGCATGCACGTTGGTGGCAAGACAACTTAATGTCCTCTCTGCTACATATTAAAATGAACTATTACAGTGATATCCTCATACATCTGAGCAAAACAAAGACTTCCTGTATATCTGAATAAAATAATGACCAACTGCAAACCACAACAATTCTCTTTCAAAAAGAAGGGCTTTTCTGTTTTGGGCAGAGGTGCCAAGTCCCTCAGATAAATGCCACCTGATCAGTCTCCTTTGCTGCCCCAGTTTAATGATACTGTTGAGTATCTCATAATGTTTCCTCCCGGCTGAGCAAGGACGATGTTTTTCTAAAACACTCCACTAACCTTCTGACAGTGATTTCCCACACATCCTATTATCTTCATTTCCTTTGAGCTGGGGTTAAATATAAACTAGTAATGGTTGGGACATTTTATTTCCTTTCATCCCCTCTGCAATCTAACCCTGCACTTCTCATCCTGACACCAGCCTCGGTAACTACCAAAAGCCATCCCCCTAATTTCCAATCTGTCAAGCTTCCTTCTCATTGTAAATATATACCATGTGACTCTTCTCATCTGAGTTCTGAAAAGGATGTGCCATTCCCCATGAAAGAACAACCACAACTAAGCAATTTCACAAAAATATTGGCCTTTTTGTTCGCAGGAAGTCAACTGTTCTTCTTACTCACACTGGCTGTTTTAGCTCCTGTCATTTTTTCATACTAAACTTGGTCCCTTCTTCCCCATGACAACAGTCACACTGAAACACATGAAACTTTATGAAGAGGATGAGGGGTTGGTCACAGGTAGGAGTCACACTGCATAGCAGATGGCACTCACCCCCAAATCCCCACCACAAATGCCTTCAGTCCCTCAGTCAGTCTCCCCGGCCCCAATCTATGCCCCTTGATTTCCGTGCTGTCTGTGACTACTTGTGTGCTACAATGGTAGAGTTGAACAGTGTGACAGAGACAGCACAGCCCGCAAAGCCTAAAACCCAGGTCACCTTCAAAGGCATGCAATCCACAGGCCCTCCAGCTTAGAAGATGCCCACAAGCTTGGTTTAATGCTCTGCCACTGCTGTCTTGAAATTCTTAATCATTTTTAACCATGGCCCTGCTTTTTCTTTTTTCACCAGGTCCTGTAAATTATGTAGCCAGATCTGCCTAAACATGTTAGGCAGATCTGACACCAAAATTTGCCTGTCCCTTGACTTTTCCAATCCTAGACTGCCTTTCACTCTCGGCCTTAATAAATCTGGCCTCAGGAAGCTCACCCGTTTCTGAAGCAACCTGTTACACCTCTGGAACGCTGACATCAGTTTCTCTGGTACCCTAAACAGTAATCCTACTAGCTATCATTATCAAGAGGGCCTACAATGACCCAGGCATTAGGTGAGTGAGGACAAAGGCTTCCATTTAATCACCAGTCCTTGGAACCATCCAGAATAATCTCATCCCTTAAACCTTCAGGGATTTGAGTTAAGTTCTTCTGTCCCTCCTCCCTGAATCTTCTCTTCCAGCCCAAAATTGTTCTGTTTCTCCTAAGATGTTTCAAGCTCCTGCCCTATCTTTTCCTCTTTCATTAGGATCTGGTTTCCCAAGGCCCCTCTTAAACCATGGAGCTCAAACAAGGCTCCAAGCCTAGTCTGGCCAGTGCAGAGTTGAGTAAAACAGCCACCTCCCTCATTCTAGGTGATATATCTCTCTTAATGCATCCTGACATCACATTGTCCTTTTGTA
>PVKM010038846.1:0-13971 GCA_004027735.1 Carollia perspicillata | reverse complement strand
CCCCGCCCCCGTCGTGTTTCCCCGCCCCCTGCCGCATCGGCCCCGCCCCCTCTGCCCTGGGCAGCCGGGCTTCGAGCCAGTCGACTTCCCACCGCCCCGCGCGGCCCGGGCATGCCCAGTGCGGGCGCAGTGGCCTCGGCCCTGGAAGCGCCCGGGCGGCAGCCGGCGGTCGGGCGGGGAGGATCCGAGCGGGCGGCTGTGGGCTAGGGGCCGGGCCGGGGCCGGGCCCAGGTGGCGAAGCTGCCGGGTAGGTGAAGTCTCGGCGGAGCCAGGCTACTGGTGCGCGGCAGGGCGCTGGGTGTAAGGAGAGTGTGGTGAGAGCTGTGAGGGTCAGCAGGGCCCGATCTTGGGGTCGTGTGGTTGCGGGAGTGACTCCGGGAGGGACCCCCGGCTGGAAGAACAATGCCCAGGTGCGGCGCGGCTGTCCTTAGGCTCCGCGTGATCCAGATGAGAGGTGAGCGGCTCCGCGCCTGGTGCCCTGCTGTGGCTGCGGAGGGAGACCACGGTTGTCATTCGGTTTTGCCGAGGAACTACGGGGAGCCGTGTCGGAGCGGACCTGGAGCCATTCCAGGAGCCTGAGAAAAGGAGGGTGCTCACCTTTCTTGCACCTGGAGTGGGTCTAACCGCTCCCTGCTTTCCACGCTTGGGGTCAGTGCCTCACTAGATGCCTCCCGAGTTCCAGTGAATGGGGAGCATTTAATGGCCAGGTGTATTTCCAGGATTAAGAGACATTATGTCCGTGGGATGCTCCAGGTAAACAACAGTCCTCTGGAGTAAAAGTCCAACGGAGGGTTAGAACACCAGAGTTTTCAACTTTGCTCTAGCCTTTCCCTTTGCTGTAATCTTGGGTTAAGCGATTTATCTCTGGATTCTCAGTTCCTCCATCTGTAACCTAATGTGAACTAGATGCGTCTTCTGTCCTTCCAGTTTAGTTGGAGGGTTCCCCCTAAGTCTGTGTGGTCTCAAATTGTGACAAGTTACTTTTTCTCCATGCCTCAGCAGTTTGTCAACCACGCCTCAGCAATTTGTCAAACCGATAATTCACCAGATAGACCTGTAGGAAACCTGCTAGGATCTCCACATAGAATTGAAGTGACTTGTTTCTCAAAGGCCACTGCTGGTCAGTAGGTAACCTGCCACTTGGTACATGCAGAAGCCAGGTGTTAATGGCCATGGTTCAGATAACAAAGCTGTTCTGGACTGGGCCTGACATGCTTCAGGCTCTCTGCCCTTTGAGAAATCCCGGCTTGGATCGTTGGCTTCCGGCTTCCTTAGGCTCCCAAATTAGCTCATTTTGTAGTGGGATTACGTTTATGGAGAAGTTTCTGTTTTCATGTTATTGCACGTTATACTAAAAAAAAGGAGATTTTAATACTGTTACTGTATAGATTAGGAAGTAGCTGAATTCATGGTAGTCTTTTACAAACTAGTGTCTGTGTGTAAAAATTGGACATTTTACCTTTTCCCTGGCACTGAGTTATCTATCACTCTGAGATGCTTTTGTATTTGATTTTAATTGGGAGTCTTAACAGAAGTTTCTTGCCTAGAAACCTCTCTACCTGAAGTGAGTGCATCTGTGTAGGATTTGACCTAAGGAGCAGTGGTTCATATGGTGTTGTGCAGGTCACCTTCTTGCTGCTGTTGTATTTCCTCCTCTTTCTGTTCTGGGCAGCAGTGGTCCAGTAGGGTCAGTTAGGGACAGTTTGGTGGAGTGGTTGTAGGTCAGGGAAAGGGTGGTTGTTTTGAAATTTGAGGTTTAAACAAGCTGCCTGTGAAATTCTGCCATTATGATCTGTGTCTACATTGACAGTACCCTAGATTAATTTAGTCAGGGTTGACACCTCTGGAATCCCAAGTTCTTAATAAAATTTCGAAAATGGATTTTCTTTTCCCCTTAAAGACTAAATGGGAACATAGATCTTAAGTCTGTTTATACATATGAACTTTCAAGTTCTTAATTTTTGAAGCTGGATTTCTCATTCAGCTGAGAAATGAAATGGGAAGGCTGTGGTGAGTTAAAGAATATTTATACACGTGAACTTTTTTGGCCTAGTTTAAAATCCACTGTTTCTTGCATGCTTGTTAAAATGGCACTTGTATATTAATATATTTAAAATTGGAAAGCATGCAGAGACCTATTTGGAGGTCAGGGTGGGAAATTTCACGTCATACCTTAAATGCAACTGTGTGCCAGAAGGCCTTGTATATGAAGTGTGTATTTAGTAGTTTTCGTTAGAACTTTCATCTTGCCCTTGTATTTTCATTCAAGTACTTGAGGTTATACATCAAGCATAAATACAGCGTAAGAGGATACTGGAATGTGTAGGGGAGGCAGTTAGTAACAGTGGGTCTCAGTGAGGTGACTGCTTGTCCCACAATAATGTACTCCTGTGAAAGGGAAAGGGTGGTGAGTAAAAAATAATTTATCAATTGCAGATGTCAGTAGTTACAGGGATAAGCTTACTTCATTCATGTCCTGGTATCTCAATGCTGGAATCTGCTGAACCTCCTATTAGAGACACAAGTATGTGGAAAATGGCATCACGCAGAAGTGTACATGAAGTAACTTATCTTTAGGTAAATATCCCCGCCCCCCATTATGCTCTGTGTGTTTCCAGGTTCTTCATGATGAAAGATTTTGGGATGCCTCTCTGTCTTCTATGTAGTTGGTAGCGTGGATGGTGGAGAGATGGCCGACAGTGTCAAAACCTTTCTCCAGGACCTTGCCAGGGTGAGTACATCAAGCCACCTCTTGACCCTTTGCTGTGGAAACTGACTAGGAAGTCTTTTAAGTGTTTTGGAATTGATATCATGTTTGTTGGGTCTTTCACGTACAGGTTTTCATCATAATCCACGCCACTGAAGAGATTAATAGATCTCTCTAGTGTCTCCAGTATTGGAATTCTGGCCAGCTTGGGTCCAGAGCTTTTTTTTTAAAACTTTATTTTGAATAACTTTAGACGTACAGAATAGTTGCAAAATGGCACACAGCTCTTCTGTATACTTCACTAGGGTTTGCCAGTGTGAACATCTTCTATAACCATGATACGTCGGTCAAAACTGAGTGGCGAACATTGGTTACAGTACTGTTACCTAAAGTGTTTCATTTGGATTCCCATTAGAGAAACCCCCACCTCCGTTCTACAAGGTGCAGATGATGATGCTTAGGAAAATGTCCCAGAAATATGTTTAGAACCCAGCCACCCAAATTTCCAGTAGCATGAACTTCTGTGGCAGTGGCTGTCTGAGGCCTAATGTCCTAGTTGTGGCCCCTCTAGCTATATGCCTAGGAGCAGGAGAGAGGCTGCCTCTAAAGGGGAAGGGCAGGGGCAGGAGCTGCGGATTGGTTTCTCAATGGGAATGTTTGAAAGTTTATTATCTTTGAGTTAAAGGGAAATTGAAGGTCTTGGAAGGGCCAAAGAGAGCTCATGCAATGTGATTTACTTTTAATACCTTTACCTCCTTGTCTTGCCGTTTTGGTGTGATAACATTTCAACCCCGGGTCCATTCTGCATTGTGCATTTTCCATGTCCGTCTGCCCCACAAGACTCAAGTGTCTCAGGTGGGGATCCTGTCTGCATTCTAGCATATGCTAGGCCTACAGCCATTTGAACTCAACTATCTTGAATATTTAAACTATTTGTAGAAAATTGAGAAGTGAAAAGCAAAATAAGACTAAAAATTACTTACAGGTAAAGATCAGATGCAAGCCATGCCGATGTATGGTCTTATCAGTTGGTAGTTCATACATTTGCCCATTTCTCTGTATCCTGGCAGTTATCTCCAAAATGTGTTGTAGCCAATAGCAGTAGGTGAAAATGCCCTTCTTAGACCCGGGCTGGCCACGGCCTCCAGGTAGCCTTTGTGTGCTGTTGCTTCATGAAATCAAACACCCCTGTGCTGCAGCTCCGCTTTGGACACAGGTGTTGTGGGACTTAATTAAACTGTAATTTTTGTTGCTGTTTACTTGTGCACTTCTCCTGCCAAATTCTGTTTCTTGAGCTTTTCCATGTGGCCAGTGTCTGGCTCATTGAAGATAGCTCGGTGTCTGGATGGGTAGGTGAGAGAATGCAGGCCTTTGAGCTGGGTGAAGTGCAGTTCTGGTGCTTGCAGTAAACGGTAACCTTTCTGCTGCTGGAGCTCTTCCAGTGTGCTTGGCAGGTGCCTCTGTCCCTGTCTTTATAGACGTAACAACCCTGTCCCCCATCATACACTCTTTAAGGACATTCTCCTCCAGCTGTACTACCATGCTGTTTCTGTCTTATTGGCATGTTCTTTTCCTGCAGCTTTTCACATTTTTACAGTAGGTATTTCTTTGTGTCTTTCTCTAACCTTGGTCTAGCCCTGGTCCTTTCAAGAAGCCAGTGTTTAATTTACCCTTGTATCACTAGTTTAGTACAGGACATTGATCATACTATAGGTATTTGATTGATATGGAGAGAGTATAAGGAAGGGTAGTAACTCGACTTTATAGTATTGATTAGTGTGGAGGGATTAGGAAACCACTATTTTGCAACCATGTTCTTTAAGTCTGACTTGGGCAAGAATTGCCAGTGGATGCTGAGTCTAGGTAAGAGAACTTGAGCAGGATATGTGGATGGCCAGACCATCCGAATGGTCTCAGAAGTGGCTGTCCACAGATTACAAATTGGTTGCAAGGGGAACAACCTGCAGCCATACAAAGGATAAGCTAGGTAATACCTTGACTGAGTTTATAGAATTAACACCACCAGCAAGGACAAACAGACACTGTGTGCCTCTGGATGTAATACCTGGGAGAGCACATTAGGTGATGTTCCAGCCAAAGATGTGTAACCTGGATCTAATTGTAAGGAAACAAACCTAAATTGAGGAGATACAACAAAACAGCTGGCCATATACTTCAAAAAGAAAAGTAGGCTCAGGAGCTGTCCCTGAGCAGAGGACACTAGAGAGACAGGACAGATTAAGATTAACTACACCCATGGTTCTGAACTGAAGCCTGACACTTAAGGGGGAAAACACTGTAGAGGACATATTGGGACAAATGGAAAAATTGAAACATGGACTGTAAGATGAAAATACTTCAATATTAAATTTCTTAGGTTGATAACTGCCTTGTAGTTATATAAAAGAATATTATTGTTCATTATTTAGGAGATGCACAACAAAGAATTAAAAGTAAAGGGACGTGGTAGAGCAACCTACTCATGATTTGGAAAAAGTCTGTATATATGTAAAAAATAATAAATGTGGCAAAATACCAATTTGGCGAATCTGGAGAAAAGGGTATTAGGAAGTTTTCTGTTCTTACAACTCTTCTGCAAATCAGGAATTATTTTTTTAGAAACACTAAACTTCCCTTAAGCCATGTAGCAAAATAAATACAATGGTTTCCACTGTGATTTCACCTTACTGCATATAAATTTGAAAAGAATTCTCTGATCCATAATTTTCCCTCTTTAAAAATAATACCTTTGCTTACAGGGAATCAAAGACTCCATCTGGGGAATTTGTACCATCTCAAAGCTGGATGCGCGAATTCAGCAAAAGAGAGAGGAGCAGCGTCGGAGAAGGGCAGGCAGCGCCCTGGCGCAGCGGAGGGCCCAGAGCGCAGAGAGGAAGCAGGAGAGGTAAGGAGCGGAGGCTGGAGCGGAGGCTGGTGCCCAGGCACCTGCGCCCTCTCCCAGAAGGCACTCAGGCAGCAGCCAGTCCTCAGGACACAGTCAAAACCCTAGGTCCTGACTTGGAATTTTAGTATCCCCTTCTTTTTCACTTTCTCCCCCAAAATGTTATCAGTGATTCTCCCCCATACTCCCACGTTGAATTAAACTAAGCTCTAGTGATAATCCATGCTCAAACACCATGGTCTTTTTTTGGTCCGTTTGTTTTTTTTACATCGTAATGGTGAATAGAGAACTGCAAAACAATTATTTTCTAGGAAACCCTATGTGGATTTATTTATTGATAGAATCACAGACATCCTGTTTGAATCTTCTCCAGTCTTGGATGTTGGAGAATAAATTTTTTGTGTTAAGAAAAGCTGCTTCTCTGGAAATATTTTTAGTGTTTTTTCACTGACTGACATGAGGAGAACTTAACAACAGGTACTGGAAAATGAATACCAATGAGAGATATAAAATGGAGAGCTACTGCATGACAGTACGGAAGTGGCCCATATGCCTTATAAGCTAAATTCCTGTGGTCTTTTCCAGTGAGCCACGTATTGTCAGTAGAATTTTCCAGTGCTGCGCTTGGAACGGCGGAGTATTCTGGGTAAGTGCTTTTTTAACTTCCAGGTGCCTTATAAGCATCTTCAGGTTGTTGCTGTTAATAGTTAATTGTTTTCTTTAAACTGAGACAGGTAGCTCTCACCTGCTTGTACATGCTTAAGATCATAACTCAAGACTGTGTGCAACTGCAGTGGTCCTCACTCGTGGACCACGTGTGTGTAAATAAAGGGCTATGCCTGAAATAAAGGGAGAGCGTTTTAATTTTTCCTAAAAAATGACTTACTCACAAGTTTTAATGTTGTCATAGGCTAACAATTTCTCTTGACACTGTCGGGACATTTTGGCTGAGAGCATCTATGGGGGCGGTCAGAGGGGAAGGACAGATGGACAGGGGAAGGAGAAGGGCAAGGTTCTCCCCCATGTAGTCATAGCGGTCTATTAGAATTGACATCTGTTGAAGCCCACACCAGGAGAGATGGCCTAGAACCAACCTAGGCCACCTAGAACCACCTAGGAGAGATGGTCACTGAGAACCAACGTAGGCTTAGGTGAAATCTGAGTACTTTGAAGAACAGGTAGTTAAATATTTCCTTTGACTTGGAATTCAACATAATTCAAGTTTCCTTATTTTAAACATTTCACAGATGTTTCAGGTGTCAGCTGGAATTAATCAGACACTACTGTGTGTTTAGTCCTTTGTTTTGTCCTGAATACTATTTGAAAAGTCCTACTCTACCCCCAGAAGTTTTACTGTTTTTATAGGCAATGTAGGGTTTGTGCCTGGCAGTTGGAGTAACGGGAACAGACATGGGTCCAATTTTGGTGTCCCTTCAAGCCTTCTAATTTATAAATGTCACTTCCATCTAGAAAATAATTACACTGAAACTCGGAACTCTTGTTTTGAAGAAGGGCTTTTAATGTTGACCTCACTGCTGCTTCCCTTTAGTTCAGCCTCCTCCTGTTCTATCGCGTGTTCATTCCTGCCCTGCAGTCAGTAACGGCCCACATTATCGGTGAGTGCCTGCGGTGCTGTCTGCTGGGATGCAGGTGGGAGGCTGTTCCCTGGCTCTCTCGGGGTACCGAACACTTCCTGCGTACCAGGCTCCGGGGATGTTTGTAATTCAAGCCTCTGAACAACGCTTTGAGTGGGTATTGTTAATAGATACCATTTTATGGGGAGGAAGTGAGTTACCAAGGTTAAATCATTCGTGAATGGCAGAGCTGGGGTTTACACTCAGGTGGTTTCCTGCGTGTTGTGCACTGTTAGTCACTGGGACATCTCAGCCACCACCAGGTGAGCAGCCCCTATCTATGGCCACTCTGAGTTTCGGCCAGAATTGGTGTCTTTACGAAGAGTAGGACTATCTAAAATAGGTGCAGTGATGTGCTGGCAAGGAACAAAGCTGGGGGGAGGGTGGTCAGAGTGGGGGAATGGTCACAACTAGGGGCTCCCTATTTGGTCCTCTGGTTTTCCATTTCTCCAGTTAAACTAATAACTCCTTTTCCTTCTCTTAGGTGATCCCTCTCTACATGGAGATGTTTGGTCGTGGCTGGAATTCTTCCTCACGTCGATTTTCAGCGCTCTTTGGGTGCTCCCCCTGTTCGTGCTTAGCAAAGTCGTGAATGCCATTTGGTTTCAAGTAGGTCTAGGGCAGAGTAGAGACTGGGTCCTACAGCATGAGGGCTTGGCAGGTGGTAGGCTTTAGCCTGTGAAGTTAGTGGCCATGCAGGGAGCAATCCTATAGCTTTCCTGGGTCAAGCGGGCAGCACGTGACGTTTGTGCTCTTATAAAATGGGATTATTGTCTCAGGCCACCAGAGTATCTCATCGGCAGATGTCCAGGGGCTTTTCTCACCTGGCAGTTCCAAGGGCAGATCAGTGGCCTTAGCTTTGGGGCTGGATGTTGAAGCCATTCAATTCCTGTTTGGGTGAGCTATTTTCTCTGTTACAGGATATAGCTGACCTGGCATTTGAAGTGTCAGGAAGGAAGCCTCACCCGTTCCCAAGCGTTAGCAAAATCATTGCTGACATGCTCTTCAACCTTCTGCTCCAGGCTCTTTTCCTCATCCAGGTGAGGCTGGCCTTCTGGGTACATGGACACATTTACAAAGCCAAGGTTCACCAGGGGGCAGTTTACAAAGACAGGGTATTTGCATTGATGTTGGGGCAGGTATACTTTATGGGAGGTAATGACTTTTAAATCATTTTCTTTTACAGAAACAACTAGGCAATTTAAAAATCAAAAATCACACAATGATAGGAAACATGAATTTGCCTGCCGTTTCCTGCCACCCCGGCATTCTCTGCTCTCCTGCTCTTTAGGCACTTGAGAAGCAGCTGTGTGGCTATCTAGGACGAGAGTAATGACTCAGAGTGGCAGGTGAATCGTGTTAGGTCTCTGAAGATTCGGAATTAAGCGTTTCCATGTTTATTCTCTAGGGGATGTTTGTGAGTCTCTTTCCCATCCACCTTGTTGGTCAGCTGGTTAGTCTTCTGCATATGTCCCTTCTCTACTCACTATACTGCTTTGAATATCGTTGGTTTAATAAAGGTAAGTCCATCTAAAGAAACTCAGAACTTGGAGGCCCCATTTGGAAATGCTGCTGCTAAGCAGACTTCTTAAAACTATTTATTGCTTAGGTCCCTCAGCAAACCATCTTTGGAAGGAAGTAGCATCTTTGGCAAGGAGGAACTTTCTTTTGGCTTTCAGGCTTTAAGCCTTAACTTTGATGCTGAGGGGCATAGCAGTGCAGCATTCCCTCTGTGGTGTTTAATGTGATGTAGGTCTGGGCCATAAGTCGGCGTAAATGAGCATGAGATATTCTGAATTAGAGAAATTAATTTAATGTCAGCACATGCAGATTCTTTTGGATAGTTTAAAAGCCCTTGGCATATTTGTCGGGGTATGTGTGGTTGAAAGGTTAATTTCTAGGTGATGGCTGCCTTTTTATTTGATATCTTGCTTTGCTTAGGACTAATCCTGACAAAGGGTGCTGAGTTAAATTCATGACGCACTTAGCCTGCTAGCTTTGAATTGTGATTATCGAATTGTAAAAACTTTGCATAGACGCTGTGTATCAGATTTGGACAGTTCTGAGTTACATGCTTCGGCTGTGTTCTAAATGGCAGTTCTGTATCTAAACCTCAAACTTCAGATAATTTGTCTACCACATTTAGTCATTTTACTAAAAGGAAATAAGAATTTTAACTACATTGTCTCCTTGTTTTAGGAATTGAAATGCACCAGCGGTTGTCAAACATAGAGAGGAACTGGCCTTACTATTTTGGATTTGGTTTGCCCTTGGCTTTCCTCACAGCGATGCAGTCCTCGTACATTATCAGGTAATTTGGCTGGAGGGACTGGAAGGAGAATAGTACAGACACTCAGTGGAGGGAGCATCTTCTGGATGCCTGGTTCTCTGCTAGGCGTTCTGCATTCCTGTTTGGCCATCAGGATGCCCATAGGATTTTTCTCCTTGACAAACAGTCATAGCCGTTTGTCAGTATTAACATCTAGTCTGCAGGATCTTATATACCATAGCTCTCCTGTGTTGCCTCCCGGAGCAGTGTTAGACATAGCCAGTGCTCAGAAAGATGTCCCCCACCTTTTTTTCATTAAGGGTTTATCAAGTCATAATGTTAGCACCAGAGGCAAAGGAATTTCAGGCTTCTCGTGTCTTCTCCAAAGTCATGGCTATTATGAAGGTGACTATTTCTTTTCTTTCTTTCCTTTTTTTTTTTTTTTTACAGTGGCTGCCTCTTCTCTATCCTCTTTCCGTTATTCATTATCAGCGCCAATGAAGCAAAGACCCCTGGCAAAGCTTAGTAAGTATTAGCCAGTATTAGCCAAAGTGTTTTTCTGTGTAAAGGATTGGGGCTTTAATATCACAATTATAGGAATGAGACATTTTTAAAAATAACCTCTTACATTGCTGGAAACATTAATATATAGTTTAATGGGGGAAAAACACTTCTGGGATATATCCCAAAAATTTCCCCATGCATATATATGTACATACATATGTTTTAAAAATCAGTGCTATTATATGCTCTGCCTGATGTGGATCAGTGGATTGAGTGCTGGCCTGCAAAGCGAAAGGTCACCAGTTCAATTCCAGGCAGGGCACATGCCTGGGTTGTGGGCCAGGTCCCTGGGTTGGGGGCGTGCCAGAGGGAACCAATTGATGTTTCTCTCCCTCTCTTTCCCCTTCTCTTCCCTTCTCTCTGAAAATAAATAAATAAAATCTTTATTAAAAAATGCTATTATACATTTGTTTAAAGTTTAACAATTTACTGAATAAGGCACTTGTAAATGTAATTAAGCTCATTTTTGTAAGAGTGGCCAACTTTCTTACAAAGGTATTGGGGCCATGTGATCTAGCTATAGGAGTTTATTGATAATAAGAGTAAAACAAAGTGTTTTAAATGAATCTTTAGCAGTAGAATTAGCAGGTCAAAAGGTTTATCACTTCCCAAAAGAGCCCAGTCTGTGATCACTTTTGGTTAATTCAGTAAGGACGCACATACTGTGGGTGTCCGATCTGTTCTGGGTTTTTGCATGCACTTGCTGTCCCGCAGTGCTCAGGGTGTCTTAGTAGACACAAACAACCTTCTCTTGAAACTCTCTGGAAAACAAGACACATACAGCATATGATGTCTTCAGACAGAGCTTGAAGTTTGTGTCCTGAAAGTCAAAACTATAAAAAGTGCTTCTCGAATCAGAATTAATCTGAAACACAACTTTATTTCCATTAAGCTTTGATACTTTAAGTGGTGGGGATTGCAGTGCTCTCATGACAGCGACAAGACCCAGTGCGCCTGGGTTTAGTTGCTGCCTATTTGATCCCTGTGTCTAATATCTGTACTTCCTTGATCAAATTTCACTGGTCTTATTTCCCCCTATCGTGTTAAATTTAATGTAGTCATATTTCAGTTGTTAAATAATAATTCTGGTCAACTGGGGATCTAACAAGTTGGATCTCTTACATTTTAGCCTTTTCCAGTTGCGCCTCTTCTCCTTGGTGGTTTTCTTAAGCAACAGACTCTTCCACAAGACGGTCTACCTGCAGTCTGCCCTGAGTAGCTCAACCTCTTCAGAGAAGTTCCCTTCGCCTCATTCGTCTCCTGCCAAACCGAAGGCTGCTTCAGGCCACTGACTCACCTGCCATCCACAGGGCATGAGAGGGACTGGAAGGAGGCTGTGCAGCTCTTTCCTCAGTCACCTCCCCCACCAGGGAAGGCAGGACCCACTCTGCCAAGGGCCCTCTGCATATTCCCTTATGAGGAACCGGGACTTTTGTCTCCGGGGCACGTAAGGCACAATCTTCTTGACACCAACATGTGGGTTTTTAACACCTGTCAGTCTGAAAGGACCACAGGTTTTCTGCAGCTCTTTTCTAGCATTTGCCAGCCCCCACGCCTGGACTGATTTAAACACTTTTTCTCCCTGTGCCATTTACCCGCCTCCACCCCCCCTTCCTGCCTTCCACCACCCTTGGATGAATGGGTTTTGTAATTCTAGCTTTTGTATTTTGTGGACCTGTTGTTTTTGTTGTTTTTCTGTGAAGCACATATATTGGATGTGGGAGGTAAAGGAGTATCCTGGTTGCTCCTGGCCACTCCCTCTATAGCCATCACTGTCTTGTTTCTTGTAACTCAGGTTAGATTTTGGTCTCTCTTGCTCCACTGCAAAAAATAAGCCGGAAGAGATGGGCCAGGAGGAAAAGACCTCAGCCAGATCTGCTGGGTTTTGAGGAGTGATTTTTCTTCCCCTTGAAGGGGAAAAAGCTTTTTTCACTGGTACATTAAAGTCCCCCACTATAGGGACGTACCGATTTGGGTCAAGTGCCACTGCAACACAGAATGCTCGGAGAACCTGAATCTCTAAACTCTGCGGGTCTGAACTCACTGTCGGCCACTGCCGGGTCTGTCTGGCATTTCAAAAGCATACTGGGTGCTGCAAATAGGAACTGACGGGGTAAACTTATTAAACCCATTAAACCTGTGAGTGGTGTCTCTGTCATTTTACAGATGCTGAATATGGGGGGAGGGGGCAGATGTCAGAACACTTGTACAATTTTCAAATGTCACGATTAAACTCTAGCTGGTTTCCCACAAGGTGTGTGATGGTTGAATTTATAAACCATCACTTTAAGAAACAGCCATAGAATCCAAGACTGTCTTGGGTGAATCTGGTTACAGTTTTTTGAATGATTAGTCCTGAAAAATGTCCCCTGAGGAAGTTTGGATTACGTGGTTATGATGATCATGTTGACATCTCGGACAGAATTTAGGATTGTTGAATTATTTGCTTTAAAGTCTATGGGTATGTCTCTTCTATATATGCATGAATGGAGAGACCCTTCTAGATTTCAGTGTATTGAACATTCTCATTGGAGAAGAGATTAAACATCTGGTTAACAAACCTTTACTATGTACAAGACAAGGATTTAAAAATCAGTGCTGGGAGATGAAAACCAAGTTCAAGGTGTAGAAGATTTTAAAATAGTGGGCATCTTGGAAGTAGGTGTTTTTCAGCTTGTGCAAAAAAACTGTAAAAGACATCATTTAAAACAAGATTTACTTCTAGCACTCCTCTGTGACATCTCTGGTCATTTGTCAGTAGTATTGCGGAGAAATGCCAGGTTGCTTTGGGGATGGTTTGAAGACCTCAGTATTTCACCAGCTTGTAACTGATCATTGATTACCTTAAGATTAGTTGTGTATGTTTTTTTAAAAAGATTTTATTTATTTATTTTTAGAGGGGAGAGGAGGGGGAAAGAGAGGAAGAGAAACATCAGTGTGTGGTTGCCTCTCACATGCCCACCACTGGTGACCTGGAACACAACCCAGGCATGTGCCCTGACTAGGAATCGAACAGGCAACCCCTTGGTTCACAGGCCAGCGCTCAATCCACTGAGCCACACAAGCCAGGGTATAGTTGTTTAAGTTTTTAAAATGAGCTTAGTATTTAAGTGGCCACATGTTTGTCACCTGGAATTTGTATGTGTACTAAGTATTCATTTAGAAGGGTGAGGGAGGTTGAGTGGATGAAGGCACACGATTTTATCCAGTGCTACATCTTGCTATAGAAATTGCTTAAAGGTTAAGTGGTTGGAAGCGAGGAGTCTGCAGTTTTATTAGTGTAATGGAGGCCAGGCCTGTGGCATGTCTACAATGGAAATTTGGTGATTACTAAAGATGACAATCAGCGTGAGTTTTAATCATGCAACCAGTGAGATCTAAGGAATCATGTTCACAAAAACTTCAGGGATGGACATCACACCTTGGACAGATACATGTGGTTCAAAACACTACCTTTCTATCCTACCTAGAGATGGGCTGTCCATTATAACTCTGGAGGAGCTAGAAAATGGTTGCCTCAGATCTGGACAGGGTTATGTTAAGTCTGCTGGAAACGAATGAACAGACTCGTGAGCTGGGTTTTTAAGTGCTCTTACGTTATAAGGGAGGAATCAGGACAAACCCAGAAGAGAGTAATAAATGGTTAGAGGTTTGTGAACCACCTTACAAGGATAACATCTGGGAATAAAAGGGCAGCTATAGTTGCTCGCTATTCATTTTTCACCCACTTACATTTTCTGACTGTAGAAGTAGGACATCTATTCAGCCTCTACACTCAGGTGTTTACCTGGACTGAGATTGCCCTGGTGAAGGTTATCAGTTCATCAGTACAATGGAAGAGGCTCCAACAGCCTGCTCCCCCGACCTGAACAATTCTATGCTGCAGGACTCATGG
>PVKM010038845.1:0-13965 GCA_004027735.1 Carollia perspicillata | reverse complement strand
TATCCATAATAAAGCAATATTAACAATAGTTGTATGGTTCTTCCTAGGGGGTGGGAGTATTATCTTGACCCTTGACCTCTGCTCACATAAAAGCTTGAGAAATGAAAATCAAGTTTATCATCGCTGTTTGCTTTATACAAATATACTGCCATTATTTAAACAGGTATAAGGAAAAAATATTCTATTCTGAAATAGCTCAAGTCTGGTTCATAACAGTCATGTGACTTTTTTTTTTTTCTGCCAGCCATGTGCTCCGTATCATTTTACTCTGAAATAACTACGCGAATTTCAGCTCAACCTGCCTTTGCTTATAATGCATGACATACCCCGTGAGGGAGCCTGAGAACAGACTCCCTTAAAAGCAAGGTTCTCATAGTTGGCCTGTAACCATGGAAGCAGATGCCGTTTTTCTTCTTACCCCTGCTTACCTCTTTGCAGCCTGGAGCTGCTCCCTATTGTTAAAAGGGGTACGCCTGGATTTTTCTTCATCATGACCGAACTTGCCTCTTCTTCAAAGGGCATGATGCTGCAGGTCATTGGTCTAGACTGTTTGCACGGTCCAGAGAACAGCCTTGATGTAACCCTTGCTCCGTCTGAGCCACACCACCAGCCGTGCATCTGTAGACTGTGGGGGGACATTGGAGATCTGTATTTGAAAAGAAGTCTGTCTGATTTTGCCATTGTGCCTTTCCACTCATCGATCGAATGAATATCGAACCTTCTGTCGTTGCATGTGTGAAATAGATAGCTTAGCAAGCACTTTTGTGCCCAGCCTGTGCGGTGGGCCAAAAGCTTTTCCTTTTAGTCTCAAGAATTTTTTCTTCAGACTTTGTGAATTTTGTCTTAGCTTTAATTATTTATATGTTGTTGTTTTTTTAACGCAACTGTTATAATGACCGTTTATATTACTTCATCAGCAGTGACTTTCTTTTGGTCCTGGAAGGGGCAGTTTCTTTTCTGTCAACTATGTTTTTTCTTTTGTTACTTTAAAAGATCTTGTAACTCATTCGTAACTACAAGTGGTGTAACTGTACCTTGGTAAGCCAAAAAGTTGAAATATCTTTTTAAGAAGATGATTAGATGATGTCTGTCATTTAACAGATTTAATTCCAGAAAGGTGAACTTGACCTGCTGCAAGGTAATTTCAGTGATTTGTAAGAGTAAGTAAATCAAAATATATTGATTTTAAATTAAACAAAATGTTTGGTAAGCTCTGTTCATGGAAAGATTTTTTTGTTTTTTCCCTTTTAAGAATTTGTGAAAATGTCAGTCTGACATATTGAAATATACTTAAATATGTAAAAGATTTACTGTAATTTTATATGTTAAATAAATGCCATATATTTATAACAGATATCTTATTATATGATTCAATTAGGGAGTATACCATATGAAAATATGCTGTGTACATTTCATTTTGAATACAATTACAATTCAGTGGTTGTCATCAATAACTGATGTTTGCAATAACCAATGGCAACCATACGTACACCTGCTTATTCTAACATGTATTATTTTACTTGAGTCCTTAAAATCAGAATCATTTCAAAAAGCCTCATATGCTCGTCTTCAGTGTATTACTTAGGGAGCATTGTCTGTGTGTCACAAATTCTGTTTTGTTTTGAGAAACCACTATCTCATACTTCAAGGCATACCTATTTTCTGTAATTGCCACAGGCAAAGGGGAGGTCCATGACAGAATAAAGAAGGTTATTGTGATGGATGAAACATAATTCACAATGAGTACTCTTTTCATCCAGCCTTAAGTAGCAGAGGATTACTTCCAAGCCGAATTTGGCGGCAGAATGTATAAGATGATTTTATTAACATATAAAGATAGGCCAAAGACAGAAAACCTATTTCTCCTCAGCCAGGTGGTGGTTGTTTTGCGTGTTTCTGTTTAGGAGTCTTATTTGGTTCATCACAAACAGAAGATACGGGGGACTGAAGAAGAGTCTGAAAAATTGGAAGGAACAGGTGGGGAGGGTAGAAATAGGAAACTTAAAGCAATAAAAGATGGGTTTTTCTATGCTTGATAATGAAAAATGGTGAAATCAATATATTTCTACATTCTTTGGCATGCACATGACATAGTCGTACTTTCAACAAACATGAGCTGCAAAAGTAGGTAAATTTTATTTCATAAACTTACATTTTTTTAGACAATGACTTTTTTGTCTTTTTCATATTATCAATGTCTAATGGTTCGATTTCTAGATGCTGTTTAGTTTCCCATGAGGGCTTAATACTAAATTTAAGCTAAGTGGATGTGTGTTTGCTTGGGTATTCTATTTGCTTTCAAATGTTTATTTTTAATGATGAGGCTTTTACTTATCTTTATAAAATTTTATATCAGAATGTAAATATCTTTATTTTCTTTCTCTTTCTAATGAGGTCAGATTTTTAGTTAAATAAAAAAACCACATAAAATGGCACTTAATAAATATATAGGCATCATAAAAAGTTCCACACCACAAAATCCAGTGCACTGTATTCGTCTTAAATAGAGTTTCATTTTCATTAACCATTTGAATTGTTATTTGCAAAAAAATTCTGGTTTTGGCTTGATTTTCATGCATTATAGAATTGTAGCTCAAGTATGTTTCTGTATGTAAAAAGCAAGCAGTTATTCTGTCTACCAATAGAACTCACAACCAAGTGCCATTTCTCTGCTTTGTTCTTGTCAATCATGGTTTGTTGTTTCAGAAAAGGAAAAGAAAATTCTAAATTCTAAATTGAGGCTTTTGTTAATATAATGGATACATTTCGTATTTTAAATATTATAATAAATAATTCAGATATACTAAATTTATGTAGGTATTCTCTAAAAGAAGACACAAAACCTATCTATAAGTACTTCTTTTATGTGTATATTTTTAAAGTACAATGATATGGTTCTTTTATATCTATCAAATACCTAACTCTCATTAGCTAAAATGATTTTACTTTAAGTTGGCTTTATAGCCAAAAATTTAATAAAATATGCAATAAAATCATTTCACCATAAAATTTGTTAGCATTGTTAATAAATACTTGTTACTGCATTACAGATTTGCTTCTATGAACTGATTTTTCATTTCTGTTTGTGCTGTGATTGAACTGTTATTATTCAAAACACAGTAATTTAAAAGTAAAAGAATGTAATATTTTATAACTTCAGAAAATATAAGAAATCATATATTTATTATCTATTTGTTGATTAAAATAGAAATTACTGAATTAAAAAAACGGAATTAAATCACATTTTTAGGGAATATTTTTAGAATGTTCTTTTATATGTTTTTGTTAATACAAATTAAACATAATATTTAAACAAAATAAGAGTTCTAAAGAATGAAAATATGTATATATTTATTATTGCCAGATCATCTACAAAGATATCCTATTGTGGTTTTCATATCTATCTTAATAATTACTCTGTAAAAACATGTCAATGCATCCATATTTTTGTGTTTGGTAAAATTTTCCACTTCTGTTGTTTAATAACTATTATTTTATGCAATTTATCTGAAATATTTGTGAAATTTATTATTAAAGCATATGAATGAATTGAATTAATACTAAAGTGAAATTTTTAATCAAACAGAGAAACAAAGAAAACTTTAAGAATGACGAGGTTAATACAGAAGATACTTAAGTATTGTGATTCATGATATAATTTCTAAAATAATAGGCTTTCCTTCATTCATTGTTGAATTTAAAGTCAAATGGTGTATATTGAACAATCATATCTAAAAGTAAAATTCATCTGCACTCATTGACTTTATAAAATACTATGGGAAAATAATTGTATTCATTTGAGGATGGGATTTTGTTTTGTAATTACATGATAGCTTTTAAAAAACATTATGTAATCTGAAAGTGGGAAAGTGATTATATATATTTTATATACATGTATATAATATGTATAATCACCCTGTATACTCATCATAGTGCTGGAAAAACTAATAAAAATAGAGGTGAGTATATTTGATTTCCATGTACTATCTTTATAGAGTCACACCCCTGTTTTACTCAAAATTTATTTGCTGTGTTTCAGGCCAGAACATTTTTCATATTGCTTCCTTCTTACTCCCCCTCCCTAAAACACATTTTGCTATAAACTTCTGTGCCAATCACTAGGAAGACACGACTGCAATAGCAGTTCAGGAAGCAGCCCTGTGAATGTAAGAAAATCACAGACTTTGATTTTATAAGACAAGTTGGATAGGAGTCAAAACTGCCACATGCAGTGTGAAAAAATGCCACCCTGGTGTGAACAAAAGGTTTAAAATGGAGTCAAGAAGCGTGCAAGCGCCCTGTCTCAGCCTTTCCTGTGAATTGTCTGCCGCAACCTGCAGGGTATCAAGTGCGCTGGGAAGAGTAGAGAGGCTCTTGGAAGCTACAACTGAGAAACATCAGCAGTCAAATGTGTTAGGGTTTTTTTTTTTTTAATTTTTGTTTTATGTTGTTTTGTTTCATCTAGGCATCATTATACAAAACTGTTGTACCCAAAACATAAAACAAATCCAAAAAAAGTCACATAATGTGTAAAGAAACTGTTGCTTATAAATGAATTGTCAGTTTTTTTATTTTTTGCATTCCTTCATTTATAGCAAAGTAAAGTTACCAACTGTACTTTATATTTCAAATTCATTGTTTTATGGAACTGACGTTTATTTATAGGAGTGTGAATAGGGTCTGAGCTTTATTTACGAAGGGTGAATAGGGAAAAAGATTCATAAAATCCTGACTACTAGAATAAAAAATGTAATTATAATACTCATGTTTGATTACCTCCTAAATTATGAAGAAAAAAATGTAGGAAAAAGACAGAGTTTTTGGAAACTCTTGGAAACAAGCGTTTCATATCTTCATAACTAATATAAGGATAATTCTGAATGACTGTTCAACAGGAATAGTCCTTCATAAAAATATTTTTGTAATATACTATTACTATCCACTGATATTTATACCTTTTCCAGTATAATATGATGTAAAAATTTATTCCACATACAAAAATGTTAACTAAAAATAATTAGTCAAATAAATCTGCAGTTATGCCATCATTATTAAATAACTGAAAAAGCAATTCAATTGTAAGGATAATTAAAAAGTATACTACTCTGTCATAACCTCCATGTTAATAATCTTCATATGTTTATGAAAGCACATAGGAATGCTAATTACATGATAAATTATGAATAGCATTTAAAGAAAGTAACATTTCCTAGGTGAGCGTGATCTAATCAATACAACACATTTCAATGCAACAAGAAACATCTTTGATTAGCATTGTAAAGATCCTTAAACTTTGAAGCCAGTTTTATTACATTTGCATTTTATCTCTTATTAAGGATTGGGTCTAAAGCCAGCAAATCCCATCGGTTATGAATGCAGGTCAAGACAGGAACATTTTTCTATTTACTCTTTGTAACACTGGATAGAAATCAATATGTTACTTTCATTACAACCACACAATCAATTCCATTTAAAGTATAATACAACAGCCAAGTCCAAGGACAATATGGATCCTTGGAAAAGCTCATACCATTTGCAGGGCTGTATTTGATATAGCTCCTGGTGAATTGTTTTCTTTCTAATTAGTGTGCATGAGTCATTTAAAGCAAACATGCCTGAACTGGTTTTGCAACAGAGGATCCACCAAAAATTAAGAGTCCAGTCATTGTCAAACTGGCATTAAAATATACATATATTTTAAACAATGAAACCTTACAAGGAAAGATTCCCTTTATGTTGACAAAATGCAAGCAAGAAATTATTATATAGCATGTTGATATTTCCAGAAAAATTTACACACTCTAAAAATTCTACCTTGGAATTAGCATATGAAATATTTATTTCAAAAGTCACCTTCCTCTCATCTCTCAACAAATGACTTTATTCCCATCAGTCTTATCTTGCCACAAAATTACTATGCTTTTTGCCTCTAGGAATGTTCTTGCAGAAAACATAGTTCAATAAACAAAAGAAATATGTCTATGTGTATTCTATTTACCCAAATGGAAGCATCATTTCAATTATTTTTAAGTATCAAAACTAAAGTAATATTCATGTTTGTAAATTACTTGAAAGCACAAGATAAACTCCTATACACCATTACTAATGGTAGTTAAATTAATTTCCCTTTACTTTTGAAATGAGGATATTTTCTTTTCCACATCAGTTTTAAACATTTCAATTAATATAGACTCCTGGCTTCCTCAAATATATAATGAATGAATATTCTCAGAAAGAGAACACTTTACAATTCTCTCAGGTATAATTTTAAAAATATATTTGCTATTTCAAATGCATTTACCTCCTTCCACATGAGAATGACTTCTTTAGATTGTTTCTGGTTGTTTCACCAAAAACAACAACAACAACAACAACAACAACAACAACAACAACAACTGTGGTATTATCTTGAATTTTGGAGTTTGGGAGGTTTCTACACTTAGAAAAATTTAATTCCAAATTCAATAATTCATTCTTTCTACAAGACGAAGGACATGTACTTCTTGTCACAATTCAGTAATGTTTTTATTGTAATGATTGTCAATTAAATTCCCTTTTTAGTGACCAAGAATAGTTCCTAGGAATAAGCTTTCCTCAAGTACAGTCTATGTACTCCCATATGTTCTAAACGTTTTTCACCAGAAAGGGTCATCTTTAGTGCTTTTACATAAACATAGGCCAATGAACCTAATGTCAAAGTCTTTGAAGAGACAGTCACTGCCTGGAAGATAATCTTCTTCATGGCCAAAACTCAACTTCTGGTGGCCTTGAATAGCCTTGTGGGGGATGACTCTTCAGTGTGTTTCCTTGTTTCAATGGCATCCACCACCAAGACCATGTAACTCATGTTCTGCTTATCTTATCTATCTTCCAGGCTATACTTTTGAAACCGAGAAAGCACCCTACTCACAGATGACTTGCACAAATCATACTCAGGGTCCCCATGGACTTAGAGTGAATTAGGAATGCAGAAGTCAAAGGTAGGTAGAGCAAGTCTCTGACAGCAACTCATTGATACCAGGATGGCCTAGGACAGACAGAACCATTTCAGAGTAAAGGCCAGCTGGGACCATTTATAACACAAGCAGTTCAAAAGCCACAAGATAATTGCAAGTACTTGGGGCAAAACTTAAAAGGCAGACAGAGCAACACTTCAGTGTTTGAACAAAGACCAACAAACTAAAATATCCTTAGATGTTGATATTTATATGTTTCGGTTTTAACTGTCACATTGTTTTGAAATGTTTCTGAAACCACACGTGGAGTTCTTAAAAACCATGGCTTTTACACTTGCATCTCTGATGTAGTATTTGATATTCTCTTTAGGTTTTGTACTCAACTCTATCAAATATTTGTGTAAATAAGATATAAACTGACTACTTCTGGTCAAGATAGTGGTATAAGTAAACACACTTTGCTTTCTTGCACAAATACAACAAAAATTACAACTAGACTACAAAACAAGTATCACCCAGATTCATCAGAAAATCAAGCTGTATGGAAGTCAAGGATTTAAAGAAGCCACATTCTTCCAGACAGGTGGGGAGAGGCAGAGATATGAAGATACACAGAGAGGCATAGAGAGGTGGAGGTTCAGAGAGGCATGGAGATGCAGAGTGGAGCAGAAAGGCAGAGGAACAAGTAATCCTACATTCATGTGTGGTGGATAAAAATTGGGAGGGATACCTCAGGAACAAGGGATCCCAGCACCACACCAGACAACCCAGCTCAAGGTTCCAGCACCAGGGAGATAAGTCCCTATAACCTATGACTGTAAAAACCAGTGGGGGTTGAGGCAGCAGAAGAAACTAAAGGATTCTCAGGAGACTCTTCTTAAAGGTCCCACAAAGATCTTAGGTCTTAGACAGATTCTCCCCCTCTGGTATTCAGCACGAGGGCAACAGTTAGAAGGACACAAGTGGCATACAGGGAAAAAGTGACTGGCAACAGGGTGAGTGCCGGGAGACAGCTTCCTCCTGGGCAAACCTCCAGAAGCCAGGCAGCAGCATTGTCCCTCTCTGAGTCCTTTGCCACAGAGAGCCACAAAACAGTGAAATGGGTTGCCCCACCCTGGTGCTTACCTAAGGCTCCACCCCATAAAATTTACAGGTGCACTTTTCTACAGTAGGCCACAGTACTAAAGAAATCAAGACAACTCTACCTAAAACATAGAAATAAATACAGGGAGGCTTAAAAATTGAGGAGACAAGAAATATGGCCCAAATGAAAGAACACAACTCCAGAAAAAGAACTACAGGAAATGGAGATAAGCAAACTATCAGATGCAGAGTTCAAAACAATAGTTATTAGGATGACCAAAGTACTCACTGGGTACTTCAACAGCATAAAAAAAGACACAAGCAGAAATTAAGGATACATTAAGTGAAATAAAGAAAAATCTATAGAAAACCAACTGTGGAAGAGATGAAGCTGAGGATCAAATCAATTATTTGTAACATAAGGAAGAAAAAAAGCATTCAATCAGAATAGCAAGAGGAAAACAGAATTTAAAATAAAACGATGATAGACTAAGTAGCATCTGGGACATCTCCAAAGGTACCAACCTCAAAATCATAAGGGTTCCAGAAGGAGAAAAGGAAGGGCAAGAAATTGAAAATTCATTTGAAAAAATAATGAGAGAAAATTTTCCTATTTAGAGGAGGAAATAGACATACAATTATAGGAAGTATAGAGAATCCCAAAGAAGTTGGACCCAAAGATGACAACATTAAGACACATCAAAATTAAAATGCCAAAGTTTAAAGATAAAGAACGAATCTTAAAAGCAGCAAGAGAAAAACAAATAGTTACCTACAAAGGAGTTCCCATAAGACTGTCAGCTGATTTCTCAAAAGAAACTGCAGGCCAGAAGAGACTGGCAAGAAGTATTCAAAGTGATGAAAAGCAAGGACCAACCACCTAGATTACTATATCTAGCAAAGCTATCATTTAGAATTGAAGGTCAGATAAAATCTTCCCAGACAAGATAAAACTAAAGGAGTTCATCATCACCAAAACATTATTATATGAAATGTTAAAGGGAACTATATTAGAAAAAGAAGTTCGAAACTATGAACAGTTAAAATGGAAACAAGTTCACAACTATCAACAACTGAATCTAAAAAGCAAATTAAGCAAACAAGTAGAACAGCAACAGAATCATTTGGAGGGTTATCAGCTGGGAAGGAAAGAGGAAGAATGGGGATAAAGGTGCAGGGATTAAGCATTACAAATTGCTAGGTACAAAATAGACAGGGGGAGGTTAAGAACAGTATAGGGAATGGAATAGCCAAAGAACTTATATGCATGACCCATGGACATGAACTAAGGGAGGGGATTACTACAGGGAATGGAGGTACCAGACAGAGAGGGGCAAAAGGGAAATATTGGGATTATTGTAATAGCACAATCAATAAAACATATTAAAAAGTGAAAATAAATAAATCCTAAAGGTTTTGAGAATAAAAAATGATATTTCTATTTTGGTGAAAGTAATATGCTTAATTAATAAATTTCTCAGAAGTAACCATTTAATATATATTCAAACATCAATATTTTATGGAAAATATCTCATATGTCACCATATCAGGAGCCCATAATAAATATGCCTATAATATCTCTTAAGTAGGCATTAAAATTTTGTATGCTTTTGTAGTGGTGATCTGAACTGTAAATAAAACACCATCTATCACCTATGCTGTTCTCTATTTGCAGCAAATATGTGTCACTCTGGTTTTGGAATAAAAATCTAAATCAATATTATTCCTCAAAGAAGAGCCTCAACTTTCAATGTATTTCTAGAAGTCCAGTGCACTAGATCACACCTTTCAATATCTACTTAATAGTTTCAAAAATACAATTGAGATATTTGCAGTGTTATAGTTTTGCTATCAAAAACAAATATACTTCAGTTGTACATATTTGGTTGTGAAACATTGTTTTGAAAATAAAAAATGTTATCTTTTTAAAAAATCATTAAAAATTGAAACGACTATTTTTACAAAGCATTTTTTCTTCAGTAGAGTCATACAACAAATGTTATTATACACAGTTACAAGATTAATATAATAAAGCATGAAAACTAGTAGTAAACTGGCAATTATTCTTTGGGGATGTGAATCATTTAAGAGTCCTGTTCTCAAAAATATTTCTGACATAACTCATAAACTGAAATAGATATTGACAGTATTTTATACCAAGTAGTGTTTTGGTCTTACAATCATTCATTCATTCAACTAACATTTTTTTATTACCTTTGTGTTTTCCCAGGTTTTGAGAACATTTATTCATTTAATGAAAATTTGTTGCAACCTTGGCTGGTGTGGCTCAGTGGATTGAGTGCCAGCCTGCCAACAAAGGGTCCCTGGTTTGATTCCCAGTCAGAGCACATGCCTGGGTTACAGACCAGGTCCCCATTAGGGGGCACACGAGAGGCAACCACACATTGATGTTCCTCTTCCTCTCTTTCCTCCTCCCTTCCACTCTCTAAAAAAACATATATCTTTAAATTTTTAAAAAAGTGTTCCATAGTTATTTAGTAATGTTCCAGGTGTTAAATATGTAATTACAAGTTTTAAAAAAGTGATTATTCAATGGTGGGGAATAATGAGAGTGAGAAGGGGAAGTCCTTACATAGATAAATTAATCAGGAAAGGCCAAGAGGAAAGGTTTCTCAGAGGAAATGTGTGAAATGAGATTTGAGAAATGAGAATGACCTAGCCATGGGAAAAACAGCATATGAAGTTTCTCCACTAAAAGGAATAGTTTATTCAAAGAATCCAATGCAAAAAAAAAGACACAGCATATTAGAAACAGTAAGAGGAGGCTAGCACTACCACAGCACAGTCAGAGAGCAAGGAAGAGTAAGCTGAGACCAGCTATATGGACAGCAGGAAACTCAGGACTCAAGGACTCATAGGCCACAGGGAAGAATGTGGATCTTATTTCCAGGGCAGAGGTCGCCTCCTGAGGCAGAATCTTTCAGCAGATGTTAAGATATGAAATTTTTTTAACTTCCCTAGATTTTGGGACCATCATTTGTAACTCAATGTGTCAAGCAGTCATCTTTAACAATGTCAAGAAAACAATTCCTGTGTCATTATTTTATGAGTAATGCGGGGCTCTTAATTTCTCTTCCATGAATATTTGGTGTACTAGTTTATAGTTTTAGTTCTCTGGAGCTAATGAAACAAGGACGTTTCTAAAAAATAAATGCTAGCCTGGTTGGTTACCTTGATTATCAGGTAAGGTTGGTGATTCTAGAAGCATATACATGTTAACGACCTCTATCAAGAACAGGTGCATCCCCTGAGTTTGCACACTCACATGACAAAATAATTCACCAATGAGATTTTTATTTTACTGGCTCTTTAAATATGTTACAAATAAGCATGATAGTATTTTCTACTGAATAATAACCGGGAATATACAATTTAAATATCATTGAGTTTTTAACCTAACTGCCAACTTACACCATATACAAAAATAAACTCAAGATAGGTAAAAGACTTAAATATAAGTCATGACACCATAAACTCCTAGAGAACATAAGCAGGAAAATTTCAGATATTCCATGAAGCAATATTTTCACTGGTGAGTTACCTAGAGCAAGGGACATAAATGAAACAATAAACAAATGGGACTACATCAAGTTAAGAAGCTTCTGCATGGCTAAAGAAAACAATAGCAAAATGAAAAGGGAACCAACCAT
The DNA here is from genome assembly GCA_004027735.1 of Carollia perspicillata. Lineage (NCBI taxonomy): Eukaryota > Metazoa > Chordata > Mammalia > Chiroptera > Phyllostomidae > Carollia > Carollia perspicillata. Next base: position 2,255 of record PVKM010038845.1, on the reverse strand, counting down.
ATGGGAAAATATATTTGCCAATGATACATCAGGCAAAGGTTTTATCTCCAAAATATATAAAGAACTCACATGACTCCACTCCAGGAAGACAAACAACCCAATTAAAAATGAGCAAAGGACCTGAACAGACACTTCTCCAAAGAGGACATACAGAGGGCCCAGAGACATATGAAAGGATGCTCAGCATCACTAGCCATCAGAGAGATACAAATTAAAACCACAATGAGATACCACTTCATACCAGTTAGAAAAGTCATTATAACCAAATCAACAAAAAATAAATGCTGGTGAGGTTGTGGAGAAAGGAGAATCCTAGCGTATAGTCGGTGGGAAGGCAGGCTGGTGCAGCCACTGTGCCAAACACTATGGAATTTCCTCAGAAAACTAAAAATTGAACTGCCTTTTGACCAGGCAATTCCACTACTGGGATTATACCTGAAGAATCCTGAAACACCAATTCACAGGAACCAATGTCTATAACAGCATTATTTACAATAGCCAAGTGCTAGAAACAGCCTAAGTGCCCATCAGTAAGTGAGAGGATCAAAAAACTGTGGTACATTTACACAATGGAATACTACGCAGCAGAAAGGAAAAAAGAACTCCTACCATTAGCAACAGCATGGACGGAACTGGAGGGTGTTATGCTGAGTGAAATAGGTCAGGCGGTGAAAGACAAATACCGTATGATCTCACCTCTAACTGAAACCTAATCAACAAAATGAACAAGCAAGTAAAATATAACCAAAGACACTGAAATTGAGAACAGGCTGACAGTGACCAGAGGGGAGAGGGGAGAAGGATACTATGAAAAAGAAGGGGAAGGGTCAAGTGAAGGAACATGAATAAAAGACCCATGGACAAAGACAAAGGTGGGGGGATGGAGTGTGGAAGGTGGGCGGTAGGTAGGGCAGGAAAGAGTAATGGGGGAAAATGAAGAAGACTGTAATTAAACAACAATAAAAATAGATAAGTATTGAATTTTTAAGAATTCTTTTGTTAGATAAAACATGTCTATTGACACAAAAAAAGGAAAGTTCTAAAGACTGAATAAGCAGTTGGAATCATTATTAATAAGCTGTGGCCCAAAGCACAACTTTGAAATTAATAACACATAACTATCAAGCTCAATTACAAGATATTTCTGCTGATTGAGATACTTAATCATAAGTTTCATTGTACTTTTTCAGCCCCTTGAAGACAAACAATTACAGCACTGTAAATTCTAGGTATTAAAACATAATAGCAATATTTTTCAAACTTATCATGAAAATGCTGTATTTGATATTTTTAAATTGGGGCTTCCCTTTAATGGATTTGTCCACCAAAAACAACTTGCACCTTTTTAAAGATTAATATGCAGAAGGAATCTTTCCTGCAGATTTATGTTTAACCATGTAGAACATGAAAATAAGCCAGCAAGGAATGCTTAATTCACTTCCACATATAATTTTTCACTAAATGTTGAGAGTGCACTTATATTAATATGTTCAATATTTTGTTTTCCATTAAAAATTTCAATATTGGCCATCTATGCTAATCTTAACAACTGAAATACCTTGTAAATGTCCAATTTGATAAATCTAATTTAAAACCAGAAATTATATTGTCACTTCAAGATCTTACTGATTTTATGTATATATCCATGCCACACATTAAAAGTTTTTAACAAGGGCAATGGTATCTAAAAGATATTAGATTGAAAAAGAGTTTTGAGACATGTATCTTAGAAGCAATGTCAAAGTAGGGGACTCTGAACACACAAATTGCAAAGACTTGGAATGAGATGTTAGAGGGTTTTCTGATAATTTCTTTAGGGACCACTGTACCTAGCTCTCCAATCAATTTTAGTGAGGAGGTTTCTGCAGGACCATTCGGAGAGCTGAAATTGGGATACAGAGTGAAATTGCCTTTATTCCTGTCTGGATAATAAATAATACACATGGATGAGCTAGCTTCCTTAGCATCAGATCAAAGGAGTGCTTCCTACGGAGTTTGTTGGGGTAAAAAATTCATGAGTACGGCTTGTGGACCAATGTTACTCCAAGCACGAAGGAAAGCTGTGTAAGAAAGCAGCTGGAAGGATGGTGGGCACTGTGAGAGAGCTCGTGTGGAGTGAATCCCAAACCCCACAAGCTGAGGATAGCACAGCAATGAGGAAACCTACTACCTGACCTACGGAGAGTATAGTCAAATCCTCCCTGGGCGGTTCTCTGAGGTAGACCTGAAAGCACCCTAAGTGTTTTACAGCTACA
>PVKM010038844.1:0-13970 GCA_004027735.1 Carollia perspicillata | reverse complement strand
GCTGATTTCTCAAAAGAAACCTTACAGACAAGAAGGGGCTGGAAAGAAGTATTCCAAGTCATGAAAGGCAAAGACCTACATCCAAGATGACTCTATCTGACAAAACTATCATTTCTAATGTAAGGACAAAGAAAGTGCCTCCCAGATACGGTCAGGTTAAAGGAGTTCATCATTATTGAGCCCTTATTATATGAAATGTTAAAGGGACTTATCTAGGAAAAAGAAGATGATCAAAAATATGAACATTAAAATGACAACAACCTCACACCTATCAATAAGTGAATATACAAACAAACAAACAAACTAAGCAAACAACTAGAATAGGAACAGAATCACAGAAATGGAGATCACATGGAGGGTTAGGAGTGGGGATGGGTGGGGGAGAGAATGGGAAAAAGGTACAGGGAATAATAAGCATAAATAGTAGCTACAAAATAGATAGGAGAAGGTTAAGGATATTGTAGGAAATAGAGAAGCCAAAGAACTTATATATACAGCCCATGGGCATGAACTAAGAGGGGGAATGCTGGTGGGAGGGGTCTCTGGGAAAAAGGGAGTAAAGAGGAGAAAAAAAGTGGGATAACTGTAATAGCATAATCAATAAAATATACTTAAAAAAAGAACAATTACATATGGATTGTAAGTGTTGTGTTTAAACAAGGGACAGTGTGTTCAAGAAAACCACCCTGGGGGCAGTTTTCAGAAAGTGACAACAAAGCTCAATGGATAATGGAGAAAAAAAGAATAACATACTTTTGACTTTGTAAATAAAGAGATCCTTATTTAAGACAAAGGAAAAAAGCAGTATTATATATAGACCAAGCAAAAAAGTGATTTAAACTGTGGCAATATCTTGTTAATTATCAAAGCACACTCACTTTTATTATTATGTTCATTACTGAATCTTACTGGAATTAAAGTGTAGGACCTCATTTAGTCATAACGCAAGTATAAAATCAGGCTTTTAGCTCATAGACTTTTCTAAATGTTTCCAAAAACATGTAATATTTAAAAAGAATGATGATCATATTTTTCTTTGTTTTTATTTAATCTTTATTAACTTTTTCTCCATTATCATTTAGTCCTCTTAAACCCCCTCCCCCCAGCAATCCTCACACTGTTGTCCATGTCCATGAGTCCTTTTTCCTCTTTGGTCAATCCCTCCACCCCCTAACCTCCCTCCAATAGCTGTCTCCCTGTTCTCCATCTAGGAGTCTGTCCCCATTTTCCTTATCGGTTCATTTCATTCACTAGATTCCACATGTGAGTGAAATCACATGGTATTTGTCTTTCTCTGACTGGCTTATTTCCCTTAGCATAATGTTCTCCAGGTCCATCCATACTGTTGCAATGGGTAAAATGTTCCTGGGTGTTTTTTTTTTTTTTTTTTTTTACTGCCAAGTAGTATTCCATTGTGTAAATGTTCCATGTTGTTTTATACAACTGAATTGTTAAAGATAAGTTTTAAAGAAAGATTTCACTTATTTATATTGGAATAATTTAAAATAATTGTGTGGGACTTGTAAAGAATGTCTGACCATTTGATGGAAGATGGTGAGATAATACATAAATTAAAAGGTTCACCTAGCTTGGTCCTGCCTGTCATCTAGTGCTCCCTTTGATATACCTATTCAGGTGCATAGAAATGTGTCTCCCAGTCCACACTATGTATTTGCTCTGCTGTTCTGGTTTAAACCATCTATTTATGTCTCTCCTATGCCTCCTTATTCAAATCCTACTTACCTGATAAACCCCATTTCTATTGTACCTCCTTCCTCATATATTCCTGATCTTTTACATGTGCATAGGGAATAAACATTGGGAATTTCTGATTCCCTATGAAAAATTGAACTTTACTGGTGCATCATCTCTTAGGGGACATATACTACTTCCTATATTTTATTTTAGTTATTTATGTACATGCATTATTGCTCTTAACTTTATATTTTACTGTTTTTATTTTGTGTTGTCAATTCTGTTTCACTGTGTTTTCCAAATCTAGATTTATTTTGACACATCTCCTGGTCACTTAAATTATATATTGATTAAATTTTCAATGTGGAAAATGGGTGTTATTTTTTCAAAGCCCTTGAATATCTGAAAATACTTTATTGGCATCATATATTACAAAACAACTATATAAAAGCTAATGATATCTAGTTCTTAACATATTTTTCAGTAAAAACACTCATAAGTAATTAATCATTGTATCCTAAATAACACCAATACAGTGACCATGTCTTTTACCTTGTACACTGTCAACTTTTAAAAATGATCACTTCATAAATAAATGGCATGATTTATAGTTCTCATTCTGAGATACATTTCTGAGGCTCCAAACCTATATGTCTAAATCACTTTCTGTAAAATTTTGCAATCTTTTATTTATTATTTTTAGAGAGGGGAAGGGAGGAAGAAAGAGATGGAGAATGCATGGTTGCCTCTCAAGCACCCCCTACTGGGGTCCTGGCCCGCAACCCAGGCATGTGCCTTGACTGGGAATTGAACTGGTGATCCTTTGATTCACAGGCCAGCACTCAGTCCACTAAGCTACACCAGCCCAGGCTAAATCCCTTTTTAATGCTTTCTCTGTAATACCCATCATAGGAAACTTTTCATCAATAGCAGTCCTTCCGTAGTCTTTCCATCTTTAGTAATGGCACAATCTCCATGCGCTCTCTCCAGATAGAAATGTGGAAGTCATTTTTACCGACCCCCTACCCCATCACAGGTGAAAATACATACTTTAAATATAACCATTCTGTGACTACCATAGTCAAAGATGAAAATCACTTAATTTATTTTTTACTGTAATGGCCTCTTAACCAGCCTTTTTATGTACCCTCTTCCAATGTTCTGTACAAAGATTTAAAATATCCTTAAATAATCTTTAAAAATAGCATCATTTATGTAACTCACCTGCCTAAAATGCTTACTAGTTTTTCATTGCCTTTGTTAATTCATGTTTTAACAGTTACCATAACATATGAACATTACTACCTTATTGGTTAAGAACTGTCTTATTATTTACAAAAGTCAAATAGACATAAACCAGAGCGTTGACACCACCAATGAAAGCACCACGTCTCTCTTCTTTTAGTGTGTTCAGGCCTTTGCAGAGCAGATGCAAGGAGAGGTGTTGTGAGAGCAAGCTGAGCTTCAGACCCTAAAATGTGAACATGAACAGCAGCGAAGAAGACCACAGTCCTAACCACCTTTTCCAAAATGCAGAAGTAGGGAAATGCCAGTATAAAAAGTATCTCTTATCCTTTATGATTACTTTACAGCAATTAAAGCTTACATATACATGCAAACTTTGACATACCAAGAAAGAACAGTACAAACAGTACATAAAACTCTTCCAGGACTACCAATGTTTTTACATTACCCATTTTTCTCCTGTTACTTTCTATGCTTTAACCATAGTGACCTTCCTTTATGTCTAAGCATATGCCACAGTTTTTAAGACAGATGGGACTTAGGCCCTTCTATCTGTCCTGAAGAGTGAATGTGTTCTCAATAACAGTCAGTTATTGAAAAATTAAAACTTAATTGAAAAACTTAATTGAAAAATAATTAATAATAATTATTATTATTATTATTAATATAATTATATATTATATTTTAATTATTAATAAAATAATAATTAAAAATATAGAGCTAAATAGCAAATGTTATTTTTAAAATAAATAATTAGATTCATCCTGCCCATTTAAATAGAAACTGATCTACAATTATTTTCATGATATATATGAAATACATCAAACACAAGGAAATATTTTTCTACATTTATATTTTATTCATTGGGAAAAGTTCAATAAGTTAACATTTTAGTCCAATTAAAATAAGAGCTCTGGCTGGTGTAGTTCAGTGGATTGAGTGCGGGAACCAAAGAATCATGGTTCGAATCCCAGTCAGGGCACATGCCTGGGTTGCAGGCCAGGTCCTGCAATTCACGAGAGGCAACCACACATTGATGTTTCTCTCCCTCTCTCCTTCCTTCCCCCTCTAAAGATAAATAAATAAAATCCTTTTTAAAAAAAGTTTTAAAACAATTTTAAAAAATAAAAAATTTTGTAAAAGAGGTATTTTCAAATCTTCATAAAATGTGTTCATCTATAAATTAGTGCGTGGTTACATAAAACAAAACATTTTGTAATAATAGTTCATGATTATAAAATGAAGCCCTCATCTAAAATCAGAGATACAATTTTTAAGATTACTAGTCTTTAAAAAATAGGTTTAGTAATAGATATTTAGTTTCTACCTTTTCTGATACAAAGTTAACTAAAACCTCTTAGAATACTAAAGACTGAATTTAGTCTACTGTGGTACCATTGGCATGTGAACTACATTTTTCACATATTTCATTCTCATCTTTTAACAAAGAACTAAAGGGAGAAAGGGAGTGAGTTGCATGAAAAGTTGTGGAAGAGGTGTTGGATAGGGAAAAAAAGTGGTCTGTTTGGAACATGTAAAATTTATAAACTTTTATGTTCAGAAATTTTATAGCTATGTATTAAACATAGTAAAAGTTGGTGTGTATTTACTATATCATTTAAGTTTTATAACAAACTCATAAATTCAGAATTATTGTTATTCTCATTTTTAGAGGAGGAAGCCGAGGCACATCTAAGAGCAGTGATTATTCAGGCTCACGCACCGTGTGGACTACAGAGGCAGGATGAGAATTCCATCCGTGGGCCGCAGAGTCCTGGTGTTCTCTCGTGCGGTACATGTCTTCACTACGGTATGTTCAAATTATCAAGTTCAACTGACACTGATTCATTCTTAAGCATGCGTAAAAGCTAATGAAACTTAGTTATTCTAAATAGGATTTCCTAGAAAAATGATCAAATGTCCAAATGCAAAAAGTTACATACCATACTCGAAATTTTTTAAATTGTTTAACAGTTGAAACTTTTAAACTAGAGGCTTGAGAGTACAACACCCTTTTCCCACTCTTTTCCAAAAGAGCTAACTTCTCCTAGCATATTTGTTCCAACTAATTGTTGTCACACACACAGAAAATTTTAAAGTTACATACGATTTAGTCTTCTTAGGCAATTGCTTAGTGTTCAACATGTTGCCATGCAGTGTAACATGATATGATTTTGTAAGCATTGAGACAAATCTATTCATAACACACCATATGTTTCTATCCCCAAAGACAAAGCTCCCTGATAGAATCAGTGAAGTCAAAGGGGTGGGTGGCAGGGGACACTGCAGGTTGATTAATTAACTCACATTTAGTAATTTTTAAAAATAATTGATACAAAACTTCATTAAACAAAAGGATTTGCCAATTCCAACTAATTTTGTTACTGAAGAGCAATCACAGGCTTTGGTTTCTTCAAATAAAGTTAAACAGACCAATACTGCGTAACTGTCAGTCTCATTTATTGTAATTTGTCTACAATGCAGAATTTTGTGGAAAGAGCCAAAAGAGACTTGCCTGGTGTTGACACAGTTTCTGGTGCACTATATGTTGTTGTACTTTATGTGTTTACTATAATTTAATTAGTTGGCAGGGGTTCTGCCAAAATTTATTCTATTTTATAGTTATACTACTCCTAGTACATTCAAATGCAAACATTAAAAGAACGGAGTTATTTTTATTTAAAGATACATACTTCCATCAGGAAAATTTGGTTTTAAAGTAAGAGCAAGAGATTCTGGGAAAATAATGATAGTAGCGTAATACTGAATCTTTCTGAATACCCATATAAAATCAGACAAAGCAATTAAATAATAAACTGAAATCGACAGGCCACATTTACAACAAACTTATGGTTACAAGGGATCTCCTCAAACCCAAAATACCAATGGGTGGGGAGAAAACAGGACAGCTACTAGCCCTGGGTTACCTCATCTTTGGGCAGACAGAAGCACGGGGAAATAATCAGGCATCTTCAGACTACGCGACAGGATTTTCAACGGGGGCCAATTTGAAAACAGCAGCTAAATCTAGCAGGGCCTTACCCAATGCAGTGCTGGTCAGCGCAGGTCTGTAGCGATATCTGAGGGGGCTGGAACAGTCTCACTCCTCAAAACTCTTTGTTTTTCCATGTTTGTGGCATTTATTATCTATACAAAAATATGGTTGTAATCCTAAATACTGCACACATCTCCACATTATAAAATGAATATCAAATTGAAAATTAATGAGAAAGACACCAACGATTCTCTAAAAAATGAGTAAAACAGTTAAGTGGACACATCAGCAGGGAAAAATCTATGAGTAATAATCACAAAAACATATTAGAGAAATGGAAATTAAAGCCACGATGAGAAACTACTACATAGCTATTAGAATATCTAGACTTAAAAAGTCTGACAATACCAAACATTGGTGAAGATATGGGACAACTAAAACTTACACACTGCTGGTAGGAAGGAAGGATCCACAGAAGTACGATGCAGTAGTCTGCTGGGCCAAGAGTGGGACCATGACCTATGGGACTGGTGTCCTATAAGAAGAGGAACAGACACCAGAGATGCTTGGACCCAGGGGAAAGGCCCCGTGAGGACAAGGCCACCTGCAAGCCAAGGAGATAGGTCTCAAGATATATCAGCCCTGCTGACATCTTGGCTGGACTTCTGGCCTCTGGAACTGTGAGAGAATAAAGTGTTATTTATGCCACCAATCTGTGGTTCTTTGTATGGCAGCTGCCCCTCTGAATTCTTGAAAGGACTGAGCATGGAACCTCTCCAAACACAGCTTCACACAGAGGAGAGAAAAAAAACTACTGAGAACCACTGTGAACTGAATTACTGAATGAAAACCTATCAGGATAAAGGCAAGAGAAACAAAGAAAAGTATATAACACTAGAGGAGGGGAACTGAGCCAAAAGCATCTCATTTAGTATTTTAAAATATTAACTGAAAAAAATATAACAGATGAGACAGCTCAGCTCTGTGAAGTCAGGAAAGCTATTCTGAAACAAACTCCCTTTCAAAGTTCAAGAAATTTATAAAACTCATTTTTTAAATGAAAATGAGCCTTGGATATATAGCTAACTACATAGAATTGAGTTAAATGAGGAAGGAATATAGAATATGATTGTTACATGCTAGATAGATAGATATAGTAAAATTAGAAATAAGTAAGGACAAAAAGAATACATTTGTAAATTTTTAAGTGTGTTCAGTAATCATTTTAGTCTTGGAAGTATTTTTACTGCTCTATGGAAACATACTTGGATGTGATATGGGATAAGCCAAATGAGTAATTACGAAATAGTATAATTTTATCACCTCCCCCATTCCTGAAAACAGAATTTGGAAGATGAGAGGAATGAGTTACAGATGCAACACAGAAAAGGTTAAATTTGAATTGGAAGTCGGGATGAATTCATTAGGGATTTTATCTAGCTATTGATCGATTAATTGTTCTATCAATGTTTATTTTCTTCTAAGTTCCACTCACAAGATGGTATGGGAAAAATGGACTAAAAATGAACATTTCTAGTATTCAGATTATGGACATAAAATACTTTTTCCACTAAAGATAATTAGGCCTCTTGGACAAAAGATCTAAGACTGAAAACACATAAAATGATCCCAGAATATCTTCTCATCACAAAGCCTATTAAGATCACATCAAGAGATACGGGGCTCAACATGAGAGGTGCTCTAACTACAGAGGACTATCTGACCTTCAAAGTGGATTGGGTTTATGTTAAAGACTGAAACCCACTAAATATGTTTACATATCTGAGTTCTAATGACAAACAACAACATAGTTACATTGAGGAGATGAGAAGGAACAAATTAATTTTCTTCAAATCTGTAAAATAAAGGGAAAAAATCAAGATTTATCTTTTTCCACATACAATGTCAATTTTATTAATGATTTCTTAAAGTAATACAGCCAAATAAGATAATTCATATTTTATTAATTTAATGATAGTAAACACTATTAGTAATTAATACATGAGGGAAAGTGAAACTTTATAGAAACACCCTGATCATAATAAAAAAGAAATTATAATAATCAGCTCTCATAATGAGTAAAAAGAGAGACAAGCTACAAAACAAAAATCATGTGAGATCTTGCCCCCAAAATCTACACTAAGTCCATTTGCTTCCAAGTATTTCCAACAGAAAATACAGAGGGCAGTGGAACACATGAATTGCAAAATGAACGTGTCATCAGCAAAATCCAGAGAGGAAGAATCTGCAATTTAAATGGCTTATGATTTTCAACTTGATAAGTTGTAAGGAAAAGAAAAAGATAAGAGTTTGCACCTGTATATTAAGGGGCTTAAGAGACATACTGAATTTTAAGAAAATGGAGAATACTACAGTGTCTAAGAATACATTTATAGATAATAAATAAAAATATATAAGGAAATGATTGCCTAAAAGAAAGAATTTTATTTAATACTTGAGGATTTGATTGAGATCTGGAAAATGGAACGACTTCTGAATTTTCATTCTGTAGAATATCTATGGTTTTATAAATTCCATGAGTTTGACGATTTTAGATACCTTACATAAGTGGAGTCGTGCTGTAACAAATGCAGGTCCGGCTGCCTGCCGCTATGAAAGCCAATAATCGAGAGGCAGGTGCCAATGTAAAGGAAAGTGGTTTATTCAGGTGCTGGCCATCTGGAAGAGGGGGTCTCATGTCAAAAAGCCCATCTACTGGGAAGATGGGGGACTGATGTCTCAAAGCCCATTTCTGCCTCTCAGTGGAGGCAGAGGGTTTTGTAAGAGAATGGGGCACAGAACAAAGAGACTAAGGGAGGGGTGTGAAAAGTTCTGTCCATGCAGATGACCACAGTCTGATGTGGACCCCGGCCCACGGGTCCGTGTGTTGCAGCTGCAGTAAACAAATGTGCATGGACTAAAGAAGTCCTGTGGAGAAAAAAGGAAGGCACAGCCACTCTCTGAGTGAGAGAGAGGGCTACCACCCTTGCCTGGACAGGCTTTTATTGCTTTTCTGGGCATATTATGAAGATGGTCCTCATTTACTATGCACGGGTTCACTTTAGGTGGTTACCTTTTACAGAAAACAAAGGAGAGGATGTTGCCAATTACATCACAGAAGAAGGATATTTGCAAATGCAAAGAGAAAAGTGATTAGACTGGTTATACTCATCCTTGGAAGGTTTAGCATTCATTTTAGGAAGTTACATTAAAGATATCCAGTAAACATTTGCTGCCTCAATTCTGGATGAGCGAGTTTTAGCAAAAGTAAGTCTCATAGCAGCCTAGGTACAATGCAGGCCTGATTCCCCACTAGGAGAACCTATCCATGGGAGTGGGTCCTGTATGCTGGACCTTGCTCCCCACTGTCCTTTCCGAGTGGGAGCTGGGCTACTTTTCCCACTCTATGAGGAACAGTTCCCTATAACGGTCCATTCTGATAAGGCAAGTAATGGTCCCATGTGTATGTTATCCCAGTTGTACACCATTCAGACTCCACAGTTGAAAGTCAGCAAACCTCCCAGAGCTGGGAAGTCTGAAGGTTGGAGTCAGTATCTTCTAAAGTTATTTCCTAAGATTCTTACACTAACATGCTGTTTATCCACAAGCTACATGTTAGTCAAGGTCAGCACTTACAGAAACAACATCAAAAGAATAGTGAGGTGGGATTGACTTCCCCACTGTTACAATTTCCCACTGTTACAATGCAGTATTTGTCTTTCTGTGACTAGATTATTTCATTTAGCAAAATGTTCTCAAGGTTGTCACATTGCAGAATTTTCTTCTTTTTAAAGGCTCAATAAAATTCTGTTGTATGTGTATACCCCATTTTCACTGGAGATTTGTTTATAATAGAAAGCATAGTGTTTAAATTATTTATCAAAATTTTATAGATTATAAAGCTTAACAGTTGAATTAAACATCATTACAAGTAGTCCCTTTTTATATGTAAAATGTCCATGAAAATAACTCTGAAAGTTAAATATTATATTTTAAAGTTGAACAACAGATTGGTAGTGCATCAACTGTGTTCTGTTTCAGAGCTCTTAAGTATGACAATACATTCCAGCATCCCACACAAGTTCTTTACTTTTGTTCTTTTCCCCTCACAGTTCAAACAGAGATAATCAGATTAAGTCTAATGGTCATAGAGCTGAAACTTGGGTTACTTTGTTCAGCATTTTAAATGAATTCTATCTTTGTCACAATGGTATTATGTTTATAAGACATCTTTTTATGACTTTAGTATCAGCATTTTCATTTTTCCATTTTCCAGTAATTTATATAAAATAAGGCAAAATCAATAATGTATCCAATTAATGACACAAATCACACACTGCAATACAGAGAAAGATGATGACAATGCAATAATCAAAATGTTGGCTCTCTGACAGCATGACCAAAGTACAAAAGTCCAAATTTGCACACATAATATGGCTAAGGAGTGACAATATATTATGTGTGTCTATATATGTGTGTGTGTCTATATATATGTGTGTGTACATATATGTGTGTGTATTTCTATATATGTGTTCACACATATATACACACATATAGACACACACATGTATACACACATATATACACTCACACACATATAGACACACATACATATATATAGAAATATATAGACTGTAAAACGTCAAACATAAAAAGGCAAGATTTAAAAAAAAATGTCCATTCCAAGTGTAATAGCCTATTAATTTTCAGAATAAAGCAGAAAATTCAAATATTTCTTTGAACACTGTCATTATATATGAATTGTTGAACTGTATTTGAAGATAAAAATCAAATCCGTCCATTTTGTCAGTTTCATTTTATCTTCCCCAACCTTCTCAATCTCCACAAATCGCATCATTGTACTTTCAGGTGCTCAGTCCAAAAACTTGGAAGTTATTCTTCATTCTTCACCTTTTCTTACATCCTCACATCCAATATAACAATTAACCTTATTGTTTTCATGTTCAAAATGTAACCAGAGGAGATTCCAGATGGTGGATCTAAGTGGAAGGTGCCCACACCACCTATCAGGGCCAAACTGAATTACAACTAAATTGTAGAGAAATCATCCTGGAAATCTCCCAGCCAGAGAGAAGCCTTATAAACAAGGACAGACAAAACAAACCACTTCACCACAACCTGACTGGTAGGGAGTGTGGAAGAGTAAAGAGAGAGCCGGCTGGACGCCCATGGGTGGCAGCTGAAGTCCCAGAGGGATATTTCAGTGGCAGGCGGTGGGTCCCCTGAGAAGTATGGGGTCTAAATCCAAAGCTGGACTCCCCAGCCTACAGAGCCAGAGCTGGGAAAGGATCTCAGATAACATTCAACTGTGAAAAGCAGTGGGGATTCTGTCCACCAGGGAGAGACAGCTGGAGATGCAGAAGACAAACACACAAAATTCCATTTGTAGCCAATTACCCTGATCCTGGCAGAGGGAGGGCAGAGCGGACTAGTGACTGTGAGGAGAGTCTGGGGCTGGTGGCTCTGGGGAGAGAACTGAAGAAGCAGCTTCCAAGATCCCTGTGCTGAGTCATTCCCCACACTGCAGAAGCCATTAACTCAGGCAAGGCATTCTTCTCCAAGCGGCATCAGACTGGGAGGAAGCAATAGTAGTACTTTCAGGAGTTACTCTGCCTCACCCTGTGGTGCTTAAGCTGCTGATTACAGCTGAAGTCTACATCAGTGATTAAGCTTAACAACTAGGCAGATGTCTGGGAGCTCTTAGACTTCAGCTGTCTCTTCCTACAGGCTGGTTCCTTCTGCACACAAACAGGTCCAGAAGAGGGAGCCACACCACCAGCTGTGGTGTGCTGATAGCTCCTAACAGGTTGTCCAGGGACAGTTACCGGCAATGTCTGACATAGGTCTACATAAGAGTCTGTGCAGATCTACCTAATACAAACACACAAACAAACAAATAAAAAAAGTAGGCCCCAAATGAAAGAACAAGAGGATTCCATAGAAGAGCTCATTGAAATTGAGGCAAGCAATTTATTAGATACAGAGTTTAGAGTAATGATTGTAAGTATACTCAACAGTGTGAAAAAAGAAAGAGAAGCAATAAAAAAGCAAGGGAGGGAGGTGGGTTTGGAGGGGATGGGGGAAGAGGTAGGGAGAAAATAGAGACAGCTATAATTGAACAACAATAAAATATTTTTTAAAAAAGTACAGGCCTGCATTATTTAAAACTTTTGGTGTGATGTTTAAAAGATGTTTCAGCCATAAAGTATTCTTTTTCTATGGCTGTGTAAGAAAATAGCTGTCACTCATAGGCTTTTGCTTTCAATCATGCTTAATACAGAAGAGTGCCATTTGGAGTTTTAGGGAAAAAAAGACCAGTCAGAAATGAGGAATGCAATATATGAAATAATAAGATACTGAAAGTAATAAATACTACATTGGATGAAGCAGAGGACCAAATCAGCTGTTTGGAAGACAAGGTAGAAATAAAACACCAAAACACAGCAGCAAAAAGAAAAAAGAATTTAAGAGAATAAAGAAAGCTTAAGAAACCTTTGGGACAACATGAAATGTAACAACATCTGCGTCATGGGAATACTGCAAGGAGAAGAGGGAGAACAAGGGACCAAAACCTATTTGAATAAATAATTACTGAATATCTCCCTAGTCCGGTGAAATAAAAAGACATATAGGTCCCAAAAGTTCAGAGAGCCCCAACAAGATAAACCCAACAATGCCTACACCAAGAAACCCAAAACTCTAATTTTAAAGAACATAACCACCCTTATGCTCATTGCAGCATTATTTATAATTGCTAAGATACAGAAGGAGCCCACGTGTTCATCAGTAGATGAGTGAATAAAACATCCATGGATATTTACACAGTGGAATACTACTGGGCAGTAAAAAATAACATTTTACCCTTTGCAACAGCATGTATGGACCTAGGGAATATCATGCTAAGTGAAATACGCCAATCAGAGAAAGACAAATACCATATGATTTCATTCATATGTGAAATCTAATGAACAAACTGAACTAACAAGCAACATAGAGACAGACTCATAGATAAAGAGTAAGGTGACAGCTCTTTATGAGGGAGTGGAGGGATCGAGCAAAAAGGAGAAAGGACTCATGCACATGGACAATAGTGTTGTGATTACAGTGAGGGGGGTGCTATGAGGGGTTAAATGGTGATGGAGAAAAAATATGTTTTTTTAAATGTAACTAGAATCTGGCCACGTTTCATAATTTCCTGTTATCCTCCTTTTTCCAACAACTGTTTTCTTTTGCATGTATTACATCTATTAGCCACTCCAGTGGTTCCCTGCCTTTGTCTTGCTTCTGCACCACAGAAGTGTAACGTTACCACAGTAGCTAGATTGATCCTTCTAAGATGTAAATCATATCCTGTCACTTCTCTGCCTCAACCTTCCCAACAGATTTGTACTTCATTCAGAATAAAATTCAAATAATTCACAACAGCCCACAGTGCTGCATAGAGCCCTCCCTGTAATGCGTCTTTGACCTCATCTCTCCCTGGCTCCCTTCCCAACTTCTGTAGCTCCACGGGCCACGCCGATCATCCATGGACATGCTAACTAGCCTCTCACCTACAGACTTGCTGTTTATTCAGCACGAAACTGTCTTTCCTCAGACACATTAATGGATGGCTTGCTGTCTCCCAATTTTTAGGTCTTCACTAAAATACCTACTTTTTAGTGATGCTTTCCCAAACCAGATTGTTTGAAATGGCAACCCCACCTCACCTCTCTCGACCCTTCTTCACACATAGCATTACCACAATCTAATGTCATAATTTTACTTATTTATTTTGTTAGGTTTATTTCTACAAGAGCTTAAGCTCTATAGAAAGCAGGTATTTTCCAATTTTATTCATTACTGTAGCAGCCCGACACCTAGATTAGTGTCTATGATATACTATATTCTCTATAAATATTTATGGAATGAATCAAGAACTGTATATTTGTTATTACAATTATCCATTTGGAAACTATTTATTGAGTAATGACTGTCAGGCCATCCTGACACTGAGGTCCCTTGATCCTAATCT
>PVKM010038843.1:0-13989 GCA_004027735.1 Carollia perspicillata | reverse complement strand
TTGGCTTCCAGCAGCTGCTAAACAGAAGCTGTTTTTGAAAGACTGTCAAGCCCACCCCACAAATGGCATAAGTAATTTTATAAAAATATTGAAAAGTGGCTCCCTAAATGCCTACAGCTGCCCAGCTATTAAATACAATGGACATTCAGTGAACTGAATTCCACTCTATCAGTTCGGGGATTGCTGGTTGTTAATATTATGAGCCTTTAGGAAGAGGACATGGCTCAAGGTTGCCAGCTGTCCCCCTAGCAGTCGAACGGCTTTGCAGCAGTACCTGACCCCTGTTAACCTCAGCACATCTACCTTTATTTTTCCTCTGCTCTGCTTTCACCACCAGCAGGCCCTCTCCCTCATCCAGTGCCCTCAGAGTCTGGAAGAAAAGACATTTCTCCCCACCAAAATGCTCGCTCCCTGTTGTGTGTGACACACAGATATTCTACATGAAGTTTTAGGCACCAGTTAGTTATGTGGACCTAACTGCTTATAGCAGTTATGCAGGAGGCATTTGCCTAGAGGCACCTTCCTGCAGGTTTCATGGGGCAAGAAACAGAGTGTTCAAAACCAAAGTGACTGGAGCTATTCACAGGTAATGTGAACCTGTTAAATTCAGAAGCAGACAAATATTTCTGCCGTGTTATCACATGCTTTAGTAACTCATAAGACTTATACAAGTGTAGCTGATAGAAAAAGAAAGTATTTATTCAGTCAACAAGAGTGGTTTTCCTTGGGTAAGTGGCTCCTACATGTCTCAGCCTCCTCTCCTACTAATTTGTTATGAAAGGGTTGACCAGATGTCACAAGAAATTGGCAAATGTGAACTCCCTCCCTCAGGGATTCTGCCTCCTTTCTTAATCATTCTCACTTAAAAGGCTACTGATTATTTTCATTCTCTTTATTCTCCTAAAAACAACCCTGATTCACCAATTTAGCTGTGCCCAAGACACACTGCTGAGGGGACCCCACTGTCATAGGATCCCATTTCATAAATATTCACTGTCCTGTTTCTTGTATAATCCTGGACTTTTACTAAACCCAGATAAGCCAAGCTCAGATGTGGGTATTGCATCAGAGTTCCTTTCACAAGTATGTTTAGTTTGGGAATAAACATTTGATTAAAATGAATGTTTTCTATTCTCTTCCAAAATGGTAGTGCCCTGTGTAGGGACAGGCAAAGCTTCATGTTCTTGTTCGTTGGGGATGCATCCGGAAGGTGACAGAAGGGGCTATTTGTTCCCCTTTGGAGCCATTCGTACTTTCTGAGTAACATTACACAATAAATATCTTCAGAACAGACTTTCTGGCACAACTTACTTTAGACTTTTCTGATAACAATCCTCAACAGCTACATATTTATTTTCTTTTAGAACATTTGGGCAAGCAAGGGCTATGAGGCAAAGGTCATGGGTCTTTTTCAGAGCCCTTTCTAACATAATGTTCTTTGTACCGATGGCGAAAAACACATATTGTTATGCGGGTAAGCAAATCACAAGACTGAAGCTTGGTCTACTAAGGCCAAAGATGTAGCCACTGTGGTGGCGTGCTAAGAAGTGTGTGCGCTAAGAGCCCAGCCTGGTGGCTGACAGAGCATAGCTGAGAGAGCTGATGGGATCTTTCCCTGTCTCCACAGATGCTGATGCAGAGATCGAAGGAGCCCCCGCCTCTCCCTTGGATGTGGTGGGCTTGGATGCCAACAAAGATTATATCATCGTCTCTTGGAAACAGCCAGCTGTGGATGGAGGGAGTCCTATTCTGGGATATTTTATTGATAAGTTAGTACTTAGTCTAACTTCAGTTAGAGTGATGTGGCCATAGAGATGCATTTTTGATTTCTCTACTGTTTCTAGGTGAAACAGTTTCTTTTCTGGTCTTCTCTCCCTCCTCTGTCTCTTTCTTTCTGTCTGTCTCTCTCTCTGCCATATATATAAATGCATATATACATATATATATGTATGTATGTATAGGTGGATATAGACAAATGTAGATATAGATATACCTAAATTCCAAAAGCACAAGTCACTAATTTGGCAAGAAAACTATGAATTTCTAGACCTAATAGAGACCACTTTGGAAATAACTGGTAGTCAATATATTTAATGTCTGTATTCCTAGTATGTCATCAATTTAAGAATATTACATAAAGAATAATTCTTTAGTCCTGGCCAGGTTCCTCTTTTAGTTGGAGCATCACCTCATACACCAAAAGGTTGTGGGTTCAATCCCCAGTCAGGGCACATACTTAGGTTGAGGGTTGTATCCACTGTCTGGCTGTGTATGGGAGGCACACCTTCAACACTTCTCTCTCATATCAATAAACATGGCCTTGGGTGCTATTATTATTTAAAAAATAATAACAATACTTTATAAATACTAACAAAATCTTATTTATATTTCAGGGAGTGATTTCAAGTTAGAAAAAGAAACAACAAATATTAATATCAACAGGATTAAATGATGTCGTATCTAGTGACAGGCTCTTACTATTTACATTCTCTGAAACTTAGAGACTCTACAGTTCATGGGAATTGAGTCTTACACATTAATTACCCACTGATTTTAAACAGGGTAGACAAAAACTTTACATTATGAACCTAAATACATTATTGTCTGACTTAGTTTTATTCAAATAGTTGCTCCAATTCTCTCTATTTTTTGAGTAATAAAGCCTGATTGTAGAAACTACTAGGAATAGATAATTTGGCTGCTATCGTGCAATGGTGTTGTACCAAGGCATATTAAATCTAACATCATCTATAGCAGTATATAAATGCATGTGTATTGGGCTCAATACCACCTGAAGAAATATTTATAATAAATTATATACTATTTAATGGTATACTAAATGGTTCTACATTATTTTATCTTTTAGTAATGATGAACATAAAGTTTTAGATAAATTCTTTTTCATGCTTACAATTTCTGCCTTATTGTCTCTCACAAATTTCTAAGGAATTTTCAACCTTTGATCAGTGAAAGACAAGGAACAATGAGTACATTTTATTTTTCTCTTGACTTAGTCAAAATGAAAATAACCACGTTATGACTAATATTTATCAATCATTTGCCATGTGAATGGCACTGTTGTAAACACTTCTCATATATTGATTATTAACCCATAACCATCCTTTGAAAGGTAGGTACTGTTATTACAAGTAGGAAATGAGTGGCTGACCCAAGGCCACATGCTCGCGAGGAAACACAGAGTCACATAGAGTAATTCTAGCAGAACTAGAATTCAAAGAGCAGCCTGGCTGAAAATTGGTGTTCTTTCTGCTCCACCGTGCTGCAGACGGCTCCAGAGCAGTTGCTCTCCACCTTCCCTTCTGCCCACACGAGGGTCAGGAAGCATGCTGTAGGATCCCTGGGCCACCACAACAGTGTCTGCATGGGGGGAGGAGTCAGGGCAGTTTGAAGAATTGTCCTAGCCCCCCATACCCCATTTATAAGCAGATCCATAATATCTACAAAGGAAGGGTTAGGGGAGAGCAGATGGAAAGCAAGGATTGAAGTCATATTTCATAGCACTTTACATAAAGTTGAAGAAAATATTTATCTCAAAGAATGGAAGGGTGATGGTAAAGAAATAAAGATAACCTCTGCACACACACTCCCACAACCTTTGCACTGCCACTGGCAACCCCCTCCTTCATGAGAGTCATTTGGAAACTATACATTTAGGACATAGAGCTGTGTTGGGGAAGTGATATAAACCAAAAGTGCAGTACTTTACTCATAAAAAAATGATGTTACTTAATCTTATACTGTATACTTCAATCACACATTGAGCCTCTAAAGCCCTGTTGATTAGCCTCCTAACATGATATGAACCCTCATCTCTGTCTCCTGGGATGTGGTCACTCCATCCCCAGCCACCAATGGCTGGAAAAGCCCCCAATTAGAAATCTGAGATTTCAAGTGCTTAGACTTCCCCTGCCAGGACTGGGAATTTCACTGCATCTTCTCAATCTCTTCTGTTAAGAAACAAATGCATTACAGTACCCTCCTCACCCTCCCACCACAAAGCATGCAGTGACCACCAAGTGAACTCTCTCCAAACCACAGCGCAGATAAGTATCTTTTAAGGTGTTAGCTTTCTCAACAGCAGGTCCATTTTTAAAAGGCAATGCTGAAAGGAGCCACTAATGGTGGATGGAACTGAAGACATCAGCCAAGTGGACGCTTGAGTGATCTTCCCCCTTAGCATGTTCAATATAAAGATTGTACATACCCACTGCTTCCGTTTTCCCCCACAAAGCATGAGTCCCCTTAACTGCGTGCTTTCAGTCAGGTCAGAGGACAGATATGTGTTTAAGAAGAAGCTGAGCTTCTTTTCTTGTTAGAGAAGACACATACAGTTGAGTGGAACTGAGTACCTGCAGTTAAATAATGATTGAACCGTGCTTGAGCTAGATATTTGTAAAAAAAAAAAAATCTGAAGCAATTGGGCGGGTTTACAGCTTTGGAACTATTAATTGAGCCGTACTTCTTTTAATATTCTTACTGACCACTCTCTTTCCCTTAGATGTGAGGTGGGCACAGATAGCTGGTCTCAATGCAATGACACACCTGTGAAGTTTGCTCGTTTCCCAGTCACTGGATTGATAGAAGGTCGTTCTTATATATTCCGAGTCCGAGCTGTAAATAAAACTGGAATAGGTCTACCATCTCGTGTTTCTGAGCCTGTGGCTGCTCTGGACCCAGATGAGAAAGCTAGACTTAAAAGTAAGCGTTTTCATTTTCCAGGATCTTCCTGAACCATTTTTATATAACTACAGATCTCATTGCAAAGTTATTCCTCCCCCTTCCTCTAGAGGGAGAAGAGAATAAGAAATAATCTACTGATCAGAAAATCGTAGGGGAGGGGGGAATGAGACCAAAAAAAGCATTTGTTTTTTGACTCATCTATTTACTAAGGGTTTTATTTTATTTTATTTCTATTTTATTTCTATTTGATTCAGACAGCTTTGCTTTTTTAAAACTGAGTCCACAGTTTGAACCTGAAATGAAATGAAATATGAAGATCAAGAACCTGGAGAACATTTTTATTCATTTTATTAGCACATTCCAAACATACTTTTATTTCTGGTTCAGTTCTTTAAACTGTAAGGTAAATTTTTTAAACTTGAATTTAGAGTATTAACATCACAGTAAAGTGAGTTTCTTTATATCTAAGGAAAAGCACATTTACAACATTATATCTGATCTGTACTTGAGCTTCCATATAAACAGTCAGAAATAATCTTTTCATATAATTAGCCTCCAAGTATCAATGTCAAAACCATGGTACATGAATTATGCTCTGCATTTGTTTCACAAGAAACCATATGGCACTCTCAATAAAAAGGACCATAAAATGATGTTAAAAGAATTGTTGGAAATTAACATTTTACTCTATACCAGATTTCTTAACCTTGGTCCTGTTGACATTTTAGACCAGGTAATTCTATATTAAGGGGGGCTAACCCATGCATCATAGGATGTTAGCAGCATTCTTGGTCTCCACTCCTTAAGGGCCAATAGCACGGCTTCCCCACCTTGTGATGATCAAAATTGTCTCTAGATATTACCAAATGTCCCCACGGGCAGGCAGACTCACCCTAGATGAGGACTGCTGGTCTATACCATATTTGCAGTGTTATTTTTGACCCTAAGTATATGTAGTGGCATCATAAAAATCTAAGTAAATAAGCTACTTCTTCTCTGGAGACTTTTTCTAATCATGCTAATTGGTAGCTCTCCAATCATTTTTCACCAAAAATCTGACTTCCATCTCATACATTCATTTATTCTTTTTCTACAAATTCCAATGAAAATGAGATTTGTTTGAATTGCAAATAAGTTGTCTTGTTTATTACCTTTCTGTTTTTTCACAAAGTGTGGTGAAAAGCCCCTTGACCAGAGCAAGAATTGAATGATTCTCTATTTCTGATGCCTGTAGGATCACAGGCATGAATTTCCTTTTTAAGTTTTATGCTGCCCGTCTCATCCATTTTCCTTACTCAGGATTTAAACTGGTTTTCTTTGTAGACAACACTTTCTAATGTAATGAGAAGAAATTGCCTTCTTTGAGCTTTACTGCAGGATCAGCGCCCTCTCCTCTTTCATCTTCATAAATAACTGCTGGGCTTATAATTGTCCCAGAAAGGTTTCTCCCAAATACACGTCATCCCTTAAGAAGGGACAAGAGAGCCTGCATGTTTCAGGAGAGCCATATGGAACAGTGAATGAACACAGGTTGTTTCCCTCACCTGTGGAAGTACGATTCCAGAGATGGCAGCTCAGCTCAGGCAGCTTCTAGGCTCCAGCAGGTTGTGAATTCTTCAAAGACACAACACCGTGTACATGCTCAGTAAGAGTCTTTAGCAAATTACATACGTCAGCTAAGTAACAAATCCATTGGTGACCAATCTGGCCACTTTGTCAGTGTGGCTGAAACTGCATTTGTGAAGGTTTGTGATTTTTATGTTTATCTCTGTTCAGGTCGCCCTTCAGCACCCTGGACTGGACAGATCATTGTCACTGAAGAGGAACCTGGAGGTAAAAGCTGTGGTTTCCTCAGATACTATTGCCAATGTTTTTTATGCGGGTTAGCCTTTGTTATCGATGGTGCGGTGCATATTAGGATGTTTTGGGAAGAACATTCTGAAATAGCTGAAGATCATAAAGTAACTTATATTGTCAGAGAATCACTTTTCCTAAAAAGCTTCAGGGAGGTATATTTGACATACAGTAAACGGCATGTCTGTAAAATATACAACTTGATAAATTTTACAGGTGTGTTCACCTATGAAACCATCACTGTGATCAAAATAATGAAAATATCCACTGCTCTTAAAATTTCCTCAGGTCCCTTTGTAATCTCCAGGCCATCACTGACCTGCTTCCTGTCACTATAGTCTGTATTGTCCACAATTTTAGATAAGTGGAATCATATTCATTTTTTGTCTGGTTTCCTTCAGGCAGCATAATTATTTTGAGATTTATCCATGTTGATGCATGTATCATTTCATTTCAGTTTATCCATTCATCAATGAAAGTTTCTATAAAAATCCTTATGAAGTGTTTATGTGGTCATATGTTTTCATTTCTCTTGGATAAATACCTGTGAGTTGAATGGATATGTTATATAGTAGGTTTATGTTTAATTTTAAAAGGAACAGTCAACTATTTTCCAAAACGGTTGTACCACTTTATATCCCCATCAGTAGTTTTTCTACGGAAATTTTCCAGTTGCCCCACGTTGTCACCAGTCCTTGGCAAGATCAGTCTTTTCCCTTTTAGTTGTTCTGGTGGCGTACAGTGCTGTTTTATACCATAGTGCTATTCCATAGTGGGAGCATAGTGGTTTTAATTGGCATTTCCCTACTAATGTAGAAATTGATGGCATATTTGTAGATCTCTTTCTGCAGTCTCTATTGGTAAATTTTATTTTCTCTTTTACGTAGCTTTTATAAGTGTTGTATTTCTTTTTTTAAGCTTCATAGTTTTGAAATCAGATAATACAAATCCTCTAATCTTCCCCTCACCCAGAGTTGTTTTGGCTATTCTGACTCTTTACATCATCATGTAAAGTGTAAAACCAGCTTATAAATTTCTACAAAAACCTGCTGGGATTTCAATTGAATCTTTTGTATCCTTAATGATTTTCTCTTTATTTGTTCTACCAATTATTGGTAGTGATGAAATCTCCAACTAAATGATTTATTTATCATTTTTCTTGTAGTTCTATATGGTTTTGCCTCACGTATTTTGATGTTCTGTTATTAGATGCATAAACATTGTTATTGTTATATTCTCTTATGAACTGACCACTTTATTGTTATAAAGTGACTTCCTTTATCCATAGTCATGTCCCCTCACCCTTGGAAACCTACTTTGATATTAATGTAACCTTTCCAGACTTCTTTTGACTGGTTTTAGCCATGACATATGATTTTCATTCTTTTACTTTTAACCTATGTGTGTGTTCATATTTAAGTCACGTTTCTTGTAGGCATCATATAATTGGATCTTGCTTTTTATACAATCTGGTAATCTTAGCAATTGTGACAACATGGATGGACTTAGAGGGTGTTATGCTAAGAGAAAGACAAATATTATGTATTTTACTTGTATGCGGAATCTAAAAAGTAAAATAAATGAACAAACAAAACAGAAATGAGCTCATAGATGCAGATAACAAACTGATGGGTGCCAGATGGGAGAAAGGTTGGGACACTGGGTGAAAAGGTGAAGGTCCTCAGAAGTACAAAGTAGCAGTTACAAAATGTCATGGGCCTGCGCAGTACAACACAGGGAATACTGTCAATGATATAGGGTGGGGCTAAGTAGTTTTACAGTTGCTTATATAAAAAACACAATAGTTAATAAATATTAGTACAAGGATAAACTCTGTCTTTCACGTACTCACAGCTGTAACCCTATGTTTGCCCCACCCTGTATTATAATTATTATGTGTACAGTCAGGTGGGTACTAGACTTATCAGGGGAGTACCTCATAAGTTATATAAGTGTCTGAGCACTATGATGTACACCTGAAACTAATCTAATACTGTGTGTCAACTGTAATTTTTAAAACTGTAGAAATTTTAATCAATTAATTGCATTAAAAAACTATGATTTCAATCCTTTTTGAAAAGATATTAAAAAATAAGTTGTGTCATTGCAACTGGTTTTCAGGGCTACTAAAGAAATTTAAATTGTCAAACAAAGAAAGTAAAATGAATGAATGACTTTCAGGAAGAATTTTAGAGACAAGGTACTTCTTTATTCTATGGAGTGGCAATCAAGTCTTCCTCCAAGAATAGAGAACCATCTGTGACTCTGAGTATCCTGGGTTTCCCAGAGTACGTGCTTCTCACTTTTCCATGTTGTTTTTCAGAGGGTATTGTTCCTGGGCCTCCCACGGACCTCTCTGTCACTGAGGCCACCCAGAGTTATGTGGTGCTAAGCTGGAAGCCCCCCAGGCAGCGTGGCCATGAGGGCATTCTGTACTTTGTGGAAAAGGTAAGACTCTGGGATCAGCATTATTCCCTCACACCACCTTCTGAAGAGTTCTTTTAAAGAGAGGAGATTAAATTTTCACTGTGTCCCAAACTCTTTAAAACCATGTAATATATGAACAATCCCCACAGAAACATGTGTATCACACAGAACTTTGCCAGAAAGTCCAGGGGACTTATGGACCCCCGAGGCTCATCTATAGACTTCTAAGGCTCCACAGACACCAAAGCATGACCCTTTTATGAAGAGAGATGGTCCTGAAATTGTAGATTTCCTGTGAGACACTGTTTTCTGGAGACCTCGCTGCCTCCTTTGCTCTAGTAATGGCTTTTCTTCCCTCTACCTCTTGTCTTTCTGCAGTAGGGCAGGAACATCAGTGAGGGTAGATGGCTGGGAGGAGTAGAGGTCAACCTACTTTCCAATGGCTGGAGAGCTGAGGGCAGAAAGTGCTCACATGCTGCCACACGCTTGGCAAGCACTACTCTAATTGCAGGTCGAAGGATGGGGTCAGGGGTTAAAAAACAACCTAAGATATTGCTAATTCTTTCTCTCAAGTATCTTACAAATATATTGTAATTATATTATGTTAGAGAGGGCAGCATATAATGAAGGCTTAAAATGAATGGAATCATGAGAATTGTATGTGAACCTATCATATACCAATATTTGAGGGGAGTTCTAATAAGTATTTTTGCCCAAGGAATGGAGAAGAGCCAGAAACTGTGCAGGACATTACTTGGGGAACTGCCCCAGCTGCAAATACAGACACATAGGAGAACCTGCCAGGCAAGGCACAGGGCCTAGGAGTGGAAGAAGTCCTTGGCTAACAGGATAATTGCTACTAAGAGTGTTTAAAGAGAATTTACCTAAAATGAGGTTTAACTCTTATACATTGTTGGTGGGAATGTAAACTGGTCCAACCACTAGGGAAAACAATATGAAGGTTCCTCAAAAAATTAAAAATGTATCTACCATATATCTAGCAATTCCACTCCTGGGTATATACCCAAAAGAAATTAAAACAGAATTTAAAGAAGGCCCCAGACCAAGGAATCAGATATTGGCTGTTTTTAAATGTAAATCCTACAGATAAGGGCACTGACATCACAAAAATACTGGCGGTGACTCACTGTTTTCAAAAAATACATGGCATGAGGGTGGGAGGAGGAGAGAGATGAAAAAAGCAAAGCAAAACAAAACAAAACAAAACAGGACTTTGATGAGATATACACACTCCCATGTTTATCACAGCATTAGGTACGATAGCCAAGGTATGGACTCAACCCAAATGCCATTCAGTGGATGGATGGGTACAAAAGGAGCGGCACATACACACAATGGAACAATATTCCACCATGGGGAAGGGGGATATTCTCTCACACGCAACATCGTGGATGGCCCTTCAGCACATTATTGTAAGGGATGTAGGTCAGACAAAGACAAGTTCTGTATGATATCACTTACATGTGAACTCTAAAAAAGTAAATTGTTAAAAACAGAGAGTAATGTAGTGGTTACCAGGCGAGGGGAAGGGGCATAAGAGTGGTAGTGCTTAAAGATAAAAACTTGTAATGAGTAGTAAGTAAGCCATAGAGATCTAATGTGCAGTATGATGAACACATGAAACCGGAAAAGTCGGCATCTGTGCTGCGTGTCACTCCCAGAACCAGTGAGCAGAGATAAGGATTGGCTCTTTATGGGCACTTTATCCAGATGCCAGCAATCTGAAAAGACTGTGGGAGGGGGCAGATTTATGTACCCTCAAAAACCATCTTAACTTCATTTCAACCCAACCTTTTTATGAGAAGAAAGGGTAAGTAAGGAGTTTGGAAACAAGGTGATTGGGTAAGAGTTGCAGTCCAGCGGCAATTTTCCTAGTCCTTCTTTATCTGTTGATCCACAATTCTTTATCTGCATCACCGGGGACACAATGGCTCAGATACTGTCTACTGGGCTTTGTACTCCAACACCGTGGGGGACTGTGGTTGAATCGCTTGTGGACCTACTGGAGTCACTGTGGTTATGCAGTCCAGGCCCTGGAATAACAGCTTTCCACATGCCTTAATCACCTAAGTCTATCAACTAAGACTAAAATCTTTAACTCTCAAATTTCCCTATCACACAGATAATAATGTTGTACTATAGTTACGTAATGTGATAAATACTGCTGCAGTAGCAACTGTATTACAATATACAAGTGTATCAAAGTAACATGCCATACACCTTAAACCTACACAATGTACAAGTCAAATTCATTCAATAAAAATAAATGAGTAAGGAGAATAAATTAATTTTAAAATAAGGTTAAAATCAATTTGTAAGAAGTTTAGATTAGGATATAATTGAAAAGAGAAACAAAAATGAGTTTATTTTATCTTATATATAAGAATATTTATATTTTTACTGGCAGCCCTGTACCATTTTTTTAGAACAATCAATGAAAAAAGTATTTGTACCTTTTAATATATTTTATTTAGTTTTACAATATAGTGTTATTAACTATAGTCACCATGCTGTACGTTACCTGACTTATTTTTTTATAACTGGAAATTTATATTTTTTTGACCCCCTTCACCCACTTTGTTCAGCCCTCCACCCATCGCCACCTGGCCTCTGGAAACCACAAAACTCTTCTCTGTATCACTAAGTTCAGTTTTTTTTTGTGGGGGGAGGAGGTGGTATTAGGGTGTTTTTGTTTGTTTGTTTGCTTATTTTTAGATTCCACATGTGAGATTATACAGAATTTGTCTTTCAGAGAACATTTTATAAAATCGTACAATAGCTTGATAAGGTCTTATTTACTTTACAATTTATTTTCATAGCAAAATTGTACAAAAATTCTCTCTTTTGCAAAAATATTATGAAGTTTAATCATAGAAAAGTTCTTTTTTTTTCAAAAATATTATGGAGTTCAATTAATTTTCCTAAGAGCCTCTGCATTTTATCTTAATGCTATTCTGATCATTCAGCTTTAGAATTCCAATTAGGTCACCTGTGCTGACAATTATTATAAGAGAATAGATATAGATATACAGTTATATGCAAATTAGGTAAAATATAAAAATAAAAATAATATGCAACTATCTTTGTGGCCTTTTAATTATTTCATATCAGCGGTGCTTGAGAAAAGTATACTGGGGCTTAAAATGCTACGGTCTGTGCTTTCACTTTATTAATTACTTTTCTTTAATAAGAACATTTAGCTCATGTCTTTCAGGAGGATGCCTCACTTCCTTCTTACCCCTAGCCAGCTGGTAACAATAAATGGATCATCTCTTCAACATGCAATATGTGTATCTGCCAGGGCAGTCTGATTTTATCAAATTAATGCTAACATTTTATATTTTAATTTTTATATTTTATAGATATTAACCTCAAATAAAATATAACTTGAGTATTAGTCTCAATTAAATTTTTTTTCTTTTTTTTAATGGAAGGCAAGAATAGAACAATAAATGTTCACTTCTGGTTGTGTTTAAAACACACCCTGACTGAATCTTTTTGAAGCGCTCCATAGGAAGGGAGTTCTGAATAAGAACTGTGACAGTAATTACCACCTTTCCTGTAATAATGACCTAGTACCAGCCTAGTACTGAGACGTTTTCTTCAGATGAGTCAGCTTTGGCTTCTGTTGAACATTTCCTCTGGTCACATAAACTCTTAATTTCTCCACGATAGTCTGTAAATTCCCTAGACCTAAACACATATGAGTCTGTGGTTAAAAATTTAAGTATTCTTCTATCAGCATACCTATTAGTATGGGACAGAAAGGGACGTTTTTGAGTAGAGCAGGTCCTCAAATAAGTTTCTCTCAACATCATTTCATTATTATAACATTTATCAGGGGAAAAGTTGATTCCTGTCCTGGGAACACTGTCTCTGTGGAGATTGCACATTCTCCCCATTTCTAAGTAGGTTTTCCCCAAATACTCCAGTTCCCACCCATCCCGGAGATTCATGTGAGATGAACTGGGGTGTCTGAAGTGTCCCAGGCTTTAGTGAGTGTGGGTGTGTGTGAGTGGCCCTGTAAAGGGAGGGTGTCCTATCCAGGGTGGGCTTCTGCCTTGTGTCTTAAGCTGCCAGGACAAGGTTGGGTCACCTACAACCCTGAGCTGGAATAAGCAGGTTGGAAAATAATTCTTACTTGTTTTAATTAATCATTCTTATATGTACATTTATTTTAGTGCTTAATATTATATATGTTTTAGGTCTTTATTTAGATATTTGGTGGGTTTTGTGACCAGAAATATGCTGTAGAAATGTAACTCTTGTTTATATCAATTAGCTTATGATAAAATTGGTTTTATTATACATCCTTTCACTGAAAGTGAGTTTCCAAGAACCTATCACCAACATTAAGTGAACTGTGTAGCCTGAGGCTTGCTTGTACAGGCACAGGTGGCACATTCGAAACATCCAGGATGTTGAGGTGCTGGGGAAGCAGAACAGGTCCAGAGACCTGGGCCACATTCACAGAACAATCCAAACCATTCTGAGCTGAGTCTCAAATTATTTCTGTTGAACCGCTTCTAACACATTGACCTTTCAGAGGGAAAATCCTCACGTACTCTTGTTCTGTGGCAAGTTGCCATCTCCAGAATGTTCATGCCCACAGCAGTGCTGCCCCTTGGGTTATCACCATGCTTACACTTCCTCAGGGAACTTTCTACCTGGGAGTTGCACGCACATAAAGCGCTTGCCTGCCATGGCCACAGGATTACAATCTCTAACACTGAGTCCATAAGCCCTGACAGAGTTGAAACTGAGGGGTTTCTCTTGCTAATGCAAGAGAATTGGATGAATAGGTCTCCAGTGCTCCCAGCCTCCCTACTGTGGTCTTTTCCTCAGGTGTCCTATGTCTCGAGCTCTTCTTCCCATTCCCCTCTCTTACTCTGGTCATGCCGGAGACAAGGATGGCACCATTCGAGCACTCTGTTCGTGCCAGCGGGAACGTTACCCAGGACCAGGCATTGTTCTAAGCACTGTACA
>PVKM010038842.1:0-13970 GCA_004027735.1 Carollia perspicillata | reverse complement strand
ACTACTCTTGCCCTCTCCCTGTCTATTTTCTCCCCACCATCTATGCTACTTATTCTCTGTGCCTTCTCCCCCGCCTCCTCCTCCCACTCCCCTGTTGCTAACCTTCCATGTGATCTCCATTTCTGTGGCTCTGCTCCTGTGTTAGGTGTCCACTTAGTCTGCTTTTGTTTTAGTGTGGATGTTAATAAATGAGTTTTCTGTCCTTTCATTGTTCATATTTTTTATCTTCTTTTTCTTAGATAAGTCCCTTTAACATTTCATATAATAAGGGCTTGGTGATGATGAACTCCTTTAACTTGACCTTATCTGAGAAACACTTTATCTGCCCTTCCATTCTCACCTACATCTTTGCCCTTCATGACTTGGAATACTTCTTTCCAGCCCCTTCTTGCCTATAAGGTCTCTTTTGAGAAATCAGCTAACAGTCTGATGGGAACTCCTTTATAGGTGACTGTCCCCTTATCTCTTGCTGCTTCTAGAATTCTCTCCTTCATTTTAATCTTGGCTAATGTAATTATGATGTGCCTTGGTGTGTTCCTCCTTGGATCCATCTTCTTTGGGACTCTCTGAGCTTCCTGGACCTCCTGGAAGTCTATTTCCTTTGCCAGATTGGGGAAGTTCTCCTTTCTTATTCATTCAAATAAGTTTTCCACTTGTTGCTCTTCCTCTTCCTTTTATGGTACTCCTATAATTAGTATGTTGGAACATTTAAAGATGTCTTGGAGGTTCCTAATCCTCTCCTCATTATTTTGAATTCTTGTTTCTTCATTCTTTTCTGTTTGGTTGTTTGTTTCTTCCTTCTGGTCCACTCCATTGATTTGAGTCCCAGTTTTCTTTCCATCACTATTGGTTCCCTGTGCATTTTCCTTTATTTCACTTATCAATGCTTTCATTTTTTCATCTAATTTGCGACCAAAATCAACCACTTCTGTGAGCATCCTGATCACCAGTGTTTTGAACTGTGCATCTGATAGGTTGGCTATCTCTTGGTCACTTAAAAGTATTGGCTCTGGGGCTCTGAGCTGCTCTTCTGTTTGAGTCATATTTGGTCAGGTGGTGCCTGTTATGTATGGGTGGCGGAGCCTTAGGTGTTTACCAGGGTGGGGCAACCTAGTCGCAGGGTTGTGATGCTACCTTTGGGGGCAGGGTCAGAGAGGGAACAATGGTGCCTGTTCCAAGCTCTCTCGGATTTGTGTCCCCTCTGCTGCCTCCCACACATGAACTGGGCCCCCATGGCTCTGGTTCCCAGGTGGGTGGGCCTATGCATTCTCCAGGACCCAGCGAATCTCTGCAATGACCTCTCCTGTGAGTCTGGGAGCCTCTCCTGGCACCTTTTCAATCGGTGTTTTTAGGCTTTATTTCCATTCACTAGGGCCCTGGCTGTGCAGTCCATCTCCCTTCCAGTTCTTGACTAGTTTATCTGTGTATGAATGTGTGACCTCCAATGGCCAACTGCCCTGCTGGTTTCCTCCCTGAGTCTGGGGTCTGCGAGCAAGGCGCCGGCAAGGCCTGCGCTCCCAGTCTGCCAGCCACTGCTTTTTCCTGCTGCATTCCCTCTCAGCTGACCATCAACTCTGCACCTCTTACCGGTCTGGTTGAATGGTTGTCAGACTTCTGTAGTTCAGTTTTCTGTGTTATGGTTGTGTTTTTGTTTGTAAATATTGGTTGTCCTTAATCTTGGTTGTGAGAGGAGGTACAGCATTTCCACCTACGCCTCCATCTTGGCCAGAAGTTTCCTAGAGGTAATTCTGATGCAAACTAAAACCACTGTTAGGCTAGATCATAAACGTCTTGAAAGCTTTTTGATGCTAGGTACATCATTTTGGACTCTGTCATCCTACTTTACACAAGGGTGAAAACAAGAGTTTAAGTTCTATAAAGCAGGGGCATTCCTCTACAATTTGTTTTTTTGCTAGCTCACCCTTAGTCTGTAGTGGACACTCAGCAGTGGCATGGAATGAATGAATGACTGTGGAATGATGTGGGGAGTTCATAGGAATGAGTTGTTGTGCATAAAGATCTTTTAATGGAGTGCATGAGGAGACAAGTGGGTGACCACGCTGGTGCTGTGATGAAATGCACAGATGGATTACGACAACAGAGCCTCTAAACCTTGAAAAGGTGATGGCTGTCCCCCACCTAGAAATGAAAAATCTGGAAAATCCATACAAAAGTTTTAAGGACATATGCCGTATTTCTGATTTCTCCTTGATTACTATGTTGGATCTCTTAAAAATAATAAATATGAAGTTCTTCCTACATTTTCTGGCCCTTACCCTGCTGAAGTGCTAACCATGTGCCTGGTCTGCCTGTCAGAAATGCTAAATTGTGAAGCTGACCTGAACATCAGACACGCACTCTTCATCTTTGTGAATGACTTTGAAAGGACAAGTGGTATTCCACAGACAGTGCTCTTTTCTCCTCTTATGTTTCCAAAGTAAGTGTGAGGCTTACAGAGGCAGGAAACTTGTGTGCCCTGATCATGCTCACCCCCTTCTCTCAAAATGTGCCAGTGAAAGTGGAGGTGTGGTTTTCTGACTGTAGGTTTCCACTAGCCAGAACTCCTGTTACCCTGTCCAGCATCATTAGCATCTGATCGTCACTGGGCCACAGGGAAATCTGTGAGACGTCTCAGGAGTGGGCGACAGCTGCGGCTGAGGTCCAGCCTTTCCAAATTAGCAGTGATACATGACTTGGTGGGGCATCATAGCTCTTGCTTAGGGCAATGTGTTGAGGTTTGTGCTGCTGATGAACCCTGCCTTCTGCTTTTCCAAGCTGTGGAAGTGGGAATTTTGAACATGAGAAATGGTATCTCTTAAAGCTTTCTCCTTCCTGCAGGAAGGGCAGCTTATCTGTGAGGATTTAAAAGTATATACTAATAAACAAACAAACCCATCATTTCTGGGATGAGGGAAGAGGGAGAGATGTCACCTAATTCCTTCAACGTGAAGACCTGGATTTCAATCCACTGTAAACCTTAACAAAAAGGGCTGACTAGTTTTATTCTTTTCCCAGCTGGTGACTGACCCCTTTGTTGTGGTCCGTGACTGGTTCTACAAAGGAGAAAATGGAGTGTGATGCTTTGGGAACAGAGCATGTGAGCTTGCACATCCACTGTCAAGCCCACCATGGGGCAGATGACTGGGTCTGAAGCCTGGTCAGTGTTGGTGTCAATGTCGTGTTGTCAGTTGAATGGCTTTATCATCTTTGCCAATTTCCTTGCTGCTCAGGGGCTCTGGTGGCACCGCTTTCTTGGGTTCATTGATGATCCTTTCTAAAAGCAACATCTTTGGTAGCAAAATCATTACTGTAGAAGATGGAAATTTTAGGTTGTTTCTAGGGGTGACTTTAAGGTCCCACCAACCCATTGAGGGGCTGTAGCAAGTCATTACTGCAGCTTGGCCTTGATGTTTAGACTTGGAGGCCAAATGCCCCGTGTCTCTTCCATTACCTTCTGGAGGAAATTGTTTTGTGTTTTTACAGTGGTCATAAGCCAAGGGCATACTCTTTTTTTAATTTATTTTTTTACTTTTTATTTTAGTGTGGTAAAGAGTACACTCTTAAAACTCCCAGTCATATCTGAGACTTGAGCCACAGTTGCCAAAAGACAAAGTAGTTTCTGGCTGCAGTTAGAATCCCTGATCCCTAAGAAATATATAGCTTGCGTTGTGCATCAGTGATAGACAAGGATGGGAGTGGGAGGGGAAGGTGGGCTGGAGACCCATGTAAAGTCCCTGGCTAAATGGAGATAGATTCTGGAAACTAAAAAGAAGAAATTCTAGCTAAGTAAGGGATAAGATCCAGTATCTGAGGGGCAAGAGGCACTTATATGTGATACAACTTTTGAGGAAGGTAGCCACTGCCTTTGAAAGGAGAGATACCAGTATCCCTCTGAGGAGGTGATTATGTTTGAGTTTTGAAATGCAAATATCCTTCTGGATTCTACTTGCACGTTCTCAAAAATTTTTCCCATTTTTTATTGTGATAAAATACACATAAAATTTACTATTTTAGCATTTTTAAGTGTACCAATCAGTGGCTTAAGTACATTCACAGTGTTGTACAACCGTCACCACGATGCCTTTCCAGACCTTTTTCATGAACTCCAACAGAAACTCTGCACATTGAACAACAACTCCCCCTCTCCCGCAGCGGCCACCATTCTGCTTTCTACGTTTATGAATTTGACTAATCTAGGCGCCTCATATAAGTGGAATCATATAATATCTGTCCTTTCATCTGGCTTATTTCACTTAGTATAATATCGTCAAGGTTCATCCATGTTGGAGCAAGTGTAAGAATTCCCTTTCTTTTTAAGGCTGAATAATATTCCATTGGATATATATGTACCACATTTTGTTTATTCTTCTGTGAACGGACCTTTGTGCTGCTTCCACTTTTTGGCCGTTGTGAACAAAGTTGTTCTGAATTTGGGTGTACAAGTATCTGTTTGAGTCTCTGCTTTCAATTCCATCTTTTCCCTTTAATGTACTATAAAAACTGTCAGAGTTTGAGAAGCAAGACAAAGAGAGCCATAAATTTAGTCCTTGGTGACAGTAAGTGGCAGCTGGCAGCCTGACAGTGCTGTAGAAGTTTCTCATCCCACAAACCTAATTAAATTAAACACCCAGTTGGCCAACCCTATTGCATTTCAGCCAGACATTTTTTCCAAAAGCTCATTAGCTGCAAACTTGGGAGCTTTACCAGCAGATGGAACTTTTCCCCTAGATTTTCAGTAATTAGACAAGAAAAGCCTTTCAAACTTTAGACCTCAAATGGAAGATTTTACCTTACTTGCCAATGCATCAGTTTTATTGCCCTTGGTGAAAATATACAGAAATCAACCTTTTCCATTTTATGATGCAATGATGTAAGATTTCAATGTCATTAAACTGTGACTCTCAGGAGGGACACCAGGTTTAGGGAAACTTTTCTGACTTAATGTTACAATTGTTTTCCATTTTTTCTGTTTCTCATTTCAGATATAAAAAGTTGAGGCATTGGAGGAGCACATTTGATGCCCCTGTGTTTTTTAGGTTGTGTAAAACGAGACGAGCATGGTCAATAACGTCTAGGATATAAGATAGGTGACACTCCTGTGATAATTAGGAAACACTGTCCTGCAGAAGTTCACACAGCCCGTGCCTTAGAGTTATGTCAGCATGGGCCATTGGAAGAGCCTGTGACTTATCTTGCAGATTCTTCTATGGGGAACACATTACAAATAAGACTTCAGACCCTCTATAACTGTCTTTATTAGTCACAGTCTCCTCTTCCCTTTCCAAAAAGGCCATTATTGCACTTCATTTTGCCTGTATTCCAGCAAATGTGTGATTTATAATAATCCTGTTCTTTGTAGCTTACACTCAAAAGGAGCCCTGTTATTTTCCAGGGCTTCCTTTTTATCTATAGTAATTTTGAAATTACCTAATTTGATAATGGACAGCGATACATTGCTGGGAATGTAGTTGGTTGATAAATATGAACAGAGAGACCAGTTTGTGATTGATCAGTGTAGTATTATTTTATTATCTCTGTGTGCAGCCTGGGTGTGACTGTGTGTATGTATATATATTATGCATGCATATATGTTCATGTATTATTTATACATTTTCCACCTCCTCAGGACATGTGTTTTGCTCTGTTTCCACAGATTCCTTGTCCTGATCCCAATCTAAATTCTCTGCTTCTTCACCTAACATTCCTGATGTCTATCACCTTCATTGACCCCATTTCCCCTAGAGAGGAAGTTTCCCTCAGTTTTTTCAGTGGAGGCTACTTGTTTCTTCATAGTCCAGGGACCACTGGCCACTCTGGCCCTCCAACCCCCTGCTGTCCTGATGTGAGACCTTTATTCTTGAGGCTCCTGCCATCCACTGAATCCTCATTCTGCCTACTCTCCTGATGCTGCCATCTGTCTACCTGCCCCTCCCCACTATTCAGGATGGCTTCCATCCTTGACTCTTTCTGCTCTCAGCCTCAGCTCCAGCCATCATCGCCTTGAGTTTGAGCCCTCGACTATCCCAGATCCTTGACCTTCTCAACTGCAATGCATTGCAGCTGGGAATCTCTTGGACTCCGCCTTCAGATGGAACTTCGCATCTCCAAAGTCTCCCTCCCTGAGGGTCCTTGTCCTTCCAGCTCTCTTCTGCTTTTACTGCATCCAGTCTCTAAACTCACTCTTCAGCCTTTTCTCCAAATACTCATTTAACAAATGTAGAGACACTGCTAACTCTGGGAATTTAGTGATGAGTGAAAAAGGACATGTACTCTGTGTTCACAGAAGTTTCAGTCCAGCTGAGGATAGAGGAATTAATCAAATGACTGCACAATGAAATACTATAAAATTTCTACTGTGCTAAGTGCTACAAAAGTACAGACTATGCTCATTGGGGACCTTTCTGAATTAGGTGGGTGGGGAAGTGACAGTAGAGCTGAAGTCTGAAGAATGAATAGCTCATGAGGGGAGGCAAGTCTTCCAGGAGGAGGGACGTGCTTATGCAAAGGCCCTGCGGTAGGATTTTTTTTTTTTTTTTTGATGCAGGGCACATGGTGAATAAGAACTGAGAGATCCATTAACTGGAGTCTAGATAGAGAGAGTGTCAGATAAAGCCAGAAGGGAAGAAAAGGGCCAGCTTTTCAGGGTTTTGTAAACCATGTCAAGGATTTATTTTTTCATACCAGAAGACATGGAAGTCATTTGAAGACATTGAAGGGAGCTGCCTCCAGTTTATGTCCAGTGCCCTAAAACTTAAGTTCAGTCTACACTAACTAGTATTGCATTTCATACTATTGCACTTTCAGAAGCACCAGATTTAAATGCCCACAAATTCCTAGGCATTTACCTAGGCTTCCTTATGTAGTTTCACTCTTATCTGGAAGTCTCATATATTTTGTTTTAATGCTGTAATTCTAAATATTGATTACTGAAAACATTGCTTATTTTTCCTTTATTTCATCTTGAGTACATCTGTACTTACAACGTTGTTTGGAGTCTGGGTTCCCAGTGAATCCATTTATAGCGTTTTTGTGTAAGCACTTGCACAAGTCAAATGAAGTGCGCCAGAATGTTATGTTGGAAACTTAGGGCACTTTTAGATGTTTAAATGGCACTGTCAAAATATTGGTTTTACACTTTACAAATCTTTTGTTATTTATGATGAAAAAAATACCCCTTTTTGGTAGCAATATTATATCTGCTGTTGAGAACCACTAAGGGTTTAGGGATGAGAAAAACATATTACTATACTTGTCAGTTTGTGAAGAAGAAAATCCTTCCCTTTTTCCATTAAGAAACCACTGAGACTGGGAGTATGAGCTTTCGGGGTAAAACCTACTGAAATGTGGGCTTTTCAGAGAGTCAGAGAGGCAGGTGGTGAGGGGGCTGGGTCACCCCCCCCCCCTCATTTTTCTGTAGCCGTGGCGGAGCTGAGGCGCAGCCCTAGGAGAGAGCTGCTTGTGTGGAATGACCATCTGCATCAGCAGTTGATTGCCTACTGGGCACACGGATGAATCTGAGTGTCCATGGGGTTCCCACTTGTGATTCTGTGAGAGAAACAAGCCTCTCTGACATAGATCTGAAACAGTGACACATTGTTTCAAGATGAAATAAATTCATATGGAATTATAATTATGCACAAATGGCATACAGTTGGCATAAAGGAAGGCTGTGTTTATAAGCCAAAATTTTTTAGTTCTTTTACAGTACGCAAGGTCCCCACTGAGGGATTGGAACAGATAACCAGATGGAATCCAGGTGGTTATCTGTTCCAATCCCAGCATTTCAGAATGGGAGACAGAGCCTTAGAGACATTAAGCGATGTGCTCAAGAGCATACTGCTTGTTGGGGCGGAGCTGGGACTCCAACCCAGGCAGGCCTCCTGATGGAAGTCCTGTGCCCCCTCTGCCACTTCTCAGTCCTAAGATGCACCTGGTGTCTTTTCCTCCCTGGAACAGCGCAGTGGATCTGGATGGTCAGGAGCTCTTCTGTCCTCTTCCTTGGTTCTCCCTTCTCCTTTTCCTTTTCTACTTTGGGAGTCTGCAGTGATGGCAGCGTTACTTCTCTGTCCCCTTCTTCCTTAGACATCCCAGAAGTGTCTGTTTATGTGTGTGTGTAGCATGTGCTAAATTCACAAGGGACTTCCGAATGATTTAAACTTCTCTGCTTCCTTGCTTGCTGAAGGCAAAGATCAAGCCTGAGTTAGCTATTTTTAGCTATTTCAGTTTTCTATGTCCCTCTGTCCATCTAGGCCTGTCCATCTAGGGGGTCAATAAACGTTTGTTGGGGTTGTTAAATTCACCAGATCGAACATTATAATTTGTATGTTGGAATGATGTCTCCCCAAAGCAAAATGATGCCAGATTGTTTTGCTTTGGGAGCTCTCTCTCATGTCTATCTTTTAGTACAGTGAATTTTATTGTATGTAAATCACCCCTCAATAAAGAGGTCATGTGCCTTCAGGATTATGTACAGAAAGTTGTCCACATTCTAAGGGGTTGTGGCTGCCAGTAGCTGGCTAGGCCCCAATCAAACATGCAGAATCATTAATTAGGGTCGTTTGTTCCGCTGGGAGCTGAGCAGAATGTGTAAAACCTGCTCAGGAGAGAATTAATTCATCTTTCTCTCTGTACTTTCTCGAGTACCCCTAGCACGATTCTCAAAGCCTGCAGGTCTCATGCGTATGTTCTAATGGGCTAATTGCTAAGGAGACATTTGTGAATTAATCTCTGACTTGAGCTAAGTGGTTTTCACTAATGGCTTTAATTCAGTGACTCCCAGTCTTGGCCACACATCAGATTCACTGGAGGAGCTTGTTAAAAATAAGAGATGTTCGACTTACCCCTCTCCCCAAGCTCAGGATTTTCTGGTCTCAGGGCAGATGAGGGTGCCTCTGTTTTTCAAGGAAAGTTCTTGTGGTGACTGTATCTGGTGGTAGTCACCTTTGTGAGCCCCTGCTTTAAATTCATGTCTGAAGGCCCTTGTAGCCTCAGGTTTATCGAACACATTTGAGCCCAAACCTGACAACCTGAAGCCCGGTTCTAGATGGACAGCATCTCTGGAGTCAACTTTCCTGGTTCATTCACTTCCACATTCTCATCCCTGAATCTGTCCTTTTCTTGAACAGCCCCAGTGGCCCAAGGGTGGGCATTCTGTGCTTTGCCATGCTGTTTCACACTTTTATGAAGTTTCCGAGACATTTGGAAAATCCTCAGAGCCTATCGAATTTCCATCGTGAAGACGACCATGAATTTTCTCTCTCTACCCTCCAGTTATCAACAGTCTCCCGGCGGCAGGTGTTAGGGACAGGCATTCTTTTAGTACAGTGTGTGTGTGTTCTTGGCATTCTTCTGTGCAAACACGTCGTGTTTGCTTGTGGAGTTTTGAAAATAGGTGAGTCACAAGCATCATTGTTTCAATGACGTTTATCAATTAATTTTGTTCTTAGGAATCTGGAACTCTATAAATATCACTCAGTACTGAGTATGACCACATAGCCTGTGTGTGTTTTCAGTAAATGGAAGAATATGGCAGTCAGCACCATGCAAAGCAGCCAAGGTAACTCAGACTATGAAAGGTTAGAAAGGCTGGACAGGCTCTAGTGAAGGTCAGCGCAAGGTGTACCCAGAGAGGGAATGCTCACATTATCTCCTTGGTCAGACTATGTTCACAAGCTCTTGTTTTAGAAGGTGCTTTATAAAGTGCTTGGTCATTGTAAGGAGTACTGTGTGACTCAGCTGCTACAGGGTGTTTTCCTGTCTCAGATTTTCTGCTTTTCTTGGCCTCATCCTCTTGTGTCCCTGGGGCCTCAGTGTCCCTTATCCTTTGGACCATGGAAGCACATGGATGGACTCCCCATGACTGTCTTCCCACTGAAGGGTTATGAGAGGAGATACAACATATAGGAAGAAGGGACACTCTGAGGAGGATATTGGGACAAGAGCCCCCGTCCCTACCATTTCTAGCTTCTCCATTCAGGTATGTTACACCAAATCAATAGCGTATATATTGATCAGACCAGTACCACACAATTGAGCACTGATTAGATACTAGCATAGGATTCATCTATGTAAGGATTACTGTAGAAAGGCTTATATTTTATGACTCCAAGTGGACATTTTTCTTTCGTTTTTCCTAGGGCTTGATGCATTGCAGACATGGAATAAATACTTAGATGATTATTTAGGGGTGCTCTATAACATAACTATTACCATTTTTGGCTGAAGTATAATCATTTCGTAGAGTAAAACTGATTTTTTTAAAGATGAGAGAAAGAGAGAACACATCCTTTGCTAGGGCTTGTAGAAGATGAATCTCTGTTGGATTCCTGTTTTCGTGGCCAAATCCAAAGGACTGATTTATTTTCCGTAGCACTTGGATCCAGGCTGACAGTGTGTAATCAATCCTGACATGAGAAAGAGGCCTTTAGCAGGTTTAAACATCACAGGCACCG
Source organism: Carollia perspicillata (assembly GCA_004027735.1). NCBI lineage: Eukaryota > Metazoa > Chordata > Mammalia > Chiroptera > Phyllostomidae > Carollia > Carollia perspicillata. The sequence continues at coordinate 3,519 of PVKM010038842.1, read as the reverse complement.
TTGTTTCAGTGTGGAGAAACTTCTTCTGCCCACTGATCATTTCATGCCTGGAGGCAGGAGGGTAGGTGGGAGAGTCTGAGCAACCTGTACCTCCTTGAGAGAAGGCCTTCCAGCTGAGGATTAGGACCCAAGCAGAGGCCCACTCAGCAGAATCTTCAGTTGCTGGAGATTTGGAGGTATCTGCCTCCTTCATGTCTTGCCTCACTTGCCTTACCAGAGAGATGCTGATACTTGAGTTTGCATCTTAAGAGGATAGCAGGATTCCTTCCCTCCTGTCACTGGCTGATTTGTTTAAGTAAGCTGCATGCTATTTTCCATCACAGGGACCAGTGGGAGGCACTGGGAGAAACTAGTGTCAGCTACTTTGGCTGCTCCCAAGGCTGGGAAATCATCGCCACTGCAGGAGAGCGTGGATTTTTAACTCATTTCAGAATGAGGTAGATGCCATTTGCAAGGACTTCTCCCCTTTTTCTCCTCTCTCTATGCATTTCCCCCTCCCCCTTGCCTTTCTCCTTTCCACTCCAGCTTTTAATGGAATTGCCTGTGTCTGCAGCTTGACCGAGGCTCAGCATTCATGCACGTGTATGTACACACAGATGCCACAAATTGACAGAGATTAGTTTTGAATCATCTGTTTATGAATGAAGAGGAGGTCCTTCCCCTCTGTTCTGGCCAAACCCCTACCCTTCGCAGCATTTTGAGAATGAGATCACGGCCAGATCTAACTCTTCGTCTTAGAAATAGCACAGATCAAAATTAATCTTAAGCTATTTGTTTTACTGCCTCATTCAGATAATAAAGGGAAAAGCAAAGGACCGTTTGTGTTTTTTTGTGTGGGGTTTTTTTTTCATGGATAACTTTGCAAGGAATGAATGAATGAGCTTGTGTGAAGGGAGAGGCTGAGGTGAGCTGCCAGTGGTTTTGCACTGGGTTCATGATAATTACTGACAGAGCACAGGAGTTTCCTTGGATTCAAGTGGGACACATTTTAGAATTGAATCAAATTGAAGAATAAAATAGGCCCCAGTGGTGTCTTAACACTTCCTCTCATACGGATAATTTCTCAGGTGCTATGGAACTACAAAATCTTTTCACAGTGTCCAGTTGTTTCACCTGCCAGCTTTTAATGTGTAGCTCCCCGTCCCTCCCCTGTAGCTCCACAGAGTTTTGCCCTGTTCAAAATGAATATGCAGATTTCATTCTCTGCTAACCACTGTGGTGCACACACAAGCACAGGTATGTGTGGGTGACCCACCCACATGCATGCACATGGCTTAATTTTACCTAATCTTTACATAAACTGGATTTATCCACCAACCATTGCCAGAGGGATATTAACAGATACTCTGAGGAGACCGACACTTCTGACCCCTTCCAACCTCCAGTCTCTTTAGGATATTAGCAGGTCCAAAAGGTATTTGTGGTCCTCCAGCATTGTGTGTGGTGGGGGTGTTTACTTTTTGTTCTCAAGGTTAATAATCATTGACTCTTAGTGTCTGTTTTGTATTTGAACATCCTCTGAGCTGGAGCACTGCTCTCCTCTGTGAAAGATTAAATAAACAAATTGGAATGTTGAGCAAGCAGAGAGGTGTCAGTGTCAGGCTGGTCTGCTGTGTACTCATTTCATGGACTTCTGGGTGACAGGTATCCGCTGAAGGAGATGCCCACCTGTCTTTGCTATCAAAGGTGGTTACTTTTGAGTGAAGAGTATGAAGGAGAATGAGGATTGCCGTATAGCTGGCCTCATGTATTTCCTTATCTGGTGTTCTTCACCTAAGTGGTTTCTAAAATACTTGGAACTGTCCTCCATCCCCACACATGGGTGTTTGTTTCTCCCCCCCTATATTTTACTATAAGTTTACTGAAACAAATACAACTTGAGATCAACATTGTATGACCATCTGTAGCTAAAGGACTTCCTCATTTGCCTGGATGAAGTGTTAGGTGATGAGAGAACAAAGCTATAGCCAGACGTTCCTGGCTTCCAGAAATCAGTAGGGAAGAGAAGACGTACTTGGTCCTAGAAATAATAGGACCTGTTAAAAAATCTTTTTTAAATTTTTGGGGTAACATTGTTTAATAGAATTATATAAGTTTCAGGTGTACAGTTCTCCAATACATCATCTGTACACTGTGTGTTCACCACGCCAAGTCCAGTCTAAAGTCGTGCTTTTCCATTGGTATTTTTCATATAGAAACAAAGTGAAATCAGTGGGTGTCTTGAGCAGGTGTGGGAATGGGGATTACCTGTTAATGGGCACACAGGATGTTTCTGACAGGACAAACATGTCCCGAAGCTACAGCACGGTGATGGCTGTACAACTCGGTGAAGTCATTCAAAGTCATTAATTGGACTGTACATTTAAAATGAGTGAATTTTATGGGATGTAAATGACACCTCATTAAAGCTGTTAAAAATCAGTGTTCCTGTATTTGAGTGCCCTCGGGGCCTAGATTGCATATAATATGAAAAATTGTATCACTTCAAAATTTTACCTGCTCTTTACCCACTGAAGTATATTCACTTTAGTTGTGGAGAAGCTTCACCCTGAGGTGACAGGGCTAGATAAAAAGCCAGAGCCTAGGATGCAGGAGTCTGCCCCAGCTCCTGTGGGCCAGCAGCGAGGTTGCTGCCGACCGGAAGGTAAGAAGTCCACACCAGGGGCAAGGGCGTGAGATTTCCAGGCAGGCCCCAGAAGGCAGCTGGCACCATGTTTCCGAGCTGTGGCTACATGTGTCGTAAAATTAAAAAAAATAAACATGCCAGTGTTGTTCAGCCCTTAAGTGATGGCATTTTTCTCTTGTTTTGCAGGTTGTCTTAGTCTTTGCTCTCAGCATTGGTGCACTTGTAATATACTTCATAGATTCGTCAAAGTGAGTATTCAAATTCATTGTTGTGCCCTCTGTTTCTAACACAGTCGTGAGCCTTTACATCGATCAATGATTTACTTTAACACCGAGCTTTGTGAGAACCTCCTGAGTGTGGAAGACCTTTAGAGGAAGGCAGGGCTGTTTGTGCCAGTTTTCTGAATGGGAAAGCAAGCTCTCACAAGGAAGGATTCTGCTGGCTATGCGAGGGAGGGAAGGGTATCTGAGTATAAGCCATTTTGCTGGGTATTATTTATTTTTAAATAGCTATTTCCTGATGAAGCATTTGCACTGAAGATGTCAAGAAGTTTGGATGTGCATTTGCAACCTCTGAGAAGTTGTAGTGTCCAACAGGTGAGGTGCTGAGCCATTCTTGCCAAGGTGTGAGGATTCTTCCCATTTAAAGAGTTTCCAATGCTTTAATCTTATTTGAAGTCAGTTAGAAAGTGCTGTACTATCCTACCAACCAAATATTTAGCTGAAGCATTGCCTGCTGGTGCTTCTTGACTTGGGAAGGTAAGAAGATGGGACAGAGGAGTTCATGATGACTCCCAGAGGTGGAGGATCATGGCCATCTGAGAATTTCTGGAGTGGACACTCATGAAGATCCTCGGGTGCCAGCAGAGTGAACTGCTGCTTCAGGGTGGGCCT
>PVKM010038841.1:0-13970 GCA_004027735.1 Carollia perspicillata | reverse complement strand
CTTTATGTATTTGGGTGCTCCAATGTTGGGTGCATATATATTTATAATGTTTATGTCTTCTTGGTGGAATCTTCCCTTGAGTATTTTGAAGTGACCTTCTGGGTCTCTCTTTATGGCTCTTTTTTTGAAGTCTATTTTGTGTGATATGAGTATTGCTACCCCGGCTTTTTTTTCCTGTCCATTTGCTTGGAATATTTGTTTCCAGCCTTTCACTTTCAGTCTGTGTAGGTCTTTTGTCCTGAGGTAGGTCTCTTGTAGGCATCATATGTGTGGGTCATGCTTTCTTATCCATTCAGCTATTCTGTGTCTTTTGATTGGAGCATTTAATCCATTTACATTAAGTTTATTATGGATAGGTACATATTCATTGTCATTTTTGTACCTATGTTCCTCTCTGTCTCTTTCTTTTCCTTCCTTTCCTTACAGCAGTCCCTTTAGCATCTCTTGCAGGGCTGGATTGGTGTATGTGTATTCTTTTAGACTTCTTTTGTCTTGGAAGCTCTTTATTTGGCCTTCTATCTTGATTGAGAGCCTTGCTGGGTAAAGCAGCCTAGGTTGCAAGCCTCTGGTTCTCATTACTTGGAATACTTCTTGCCATTCTCCTCTGGCTTGGAGTGTTTCCATTGAGAAGTCAGCAGCTAACCTTATTGGGGCTCCCTTGTATGTTACATCCTTCTTCTCCCTTGCTGCTTTTAAGATTCTCTCTTTGTCTTGGAATTTTGCCATTTTAATTATGATGCGTCTTGAAGTGGGCCTCTTTGGGTTTCTCTTGATTGGGACTCTCTGTGTTTCCTGGATTTGTGTGACTTTTTCTCTCATCAAATTAGGGAAGTTTTCCATCATTACTTTTTCAAATAGATTTTCTATCCGTTGCTCTTCTTGTTCTCCTTCTGGTATCCCTATTATATTATTACGTTTCATATTATCTTGCATTTCTCTTAATCCCTCTTCATTCTTTCTAAGTTCTTTTACTTTTCTTGCTCCTTCTAGGTGTTTTTTCTACTTTGTTCTCCAACTTGCTGATCTGATCTTCTGCTTCATTGATCCTGCTTTTGATTCTTTCCACTGTGTTCTTCAGTTCAGTCATTGTATTCTTCATTTCCTCTTGGCCCTTGTGGATGTTTTCTATTTCCTTTTTCATGTTGATATAGTTTGCAGTGAGTTCACTGTAGTTCCCCTGTAGTTTCTGGTAGCTTATTGTGAGCTCATGGAATTTCCTGATAACCAGTTCTTTGAAGTCAATATCTGATAGCCAACTTGCCTCCATTTCATTTAGCATTCTTTCTGAGGCTTTCTCCTTTCCTTTCATTTGAGCATTGTTTCTTTGTCTTCCCATTGTTTGTGAGACTCTTCTTGTGAGCTTACGCTTCTTAAATGGATTTGTTCTGGCTCCCGGGGTGTATGGTGTGAACTGCTGTGGTAGAATACCTGTGAGATACAGTGGTGCAGTCTCCTTCAGTTATCCTGGTGTTCACCGCTTCCACCTACTCTTTTTTGTGATCTCTTGTTGGTTTCAAACTGGCCAAACCAGTTTTTCTGGTCTTGCTGGCTGCAGGAGGCTGGGGGGTGATTGGTGTAGCGTTTCTCCCTTCCTGATGTTTACTCAGCCTGTCTTGCAAGCACCGTCCCAAGAGGTAGTCTGGCTCCTTTCCCTAATATCTTAGATGGGGGAATCGGGTTTTCTTCAGAGCACCTTTCCCCCTGGGGCTATCGCTATAGGCTGGGGTGCAGGGAGTCCCGCTCGGCTAGGCTGCCTTAGTCCTGTGGGTTTGGGCATAAAACCTGCCCAGTGCTATGGGGAAACGCAGTGCCTTCCGCATAACCTCAGGGTCTCTGCCCAGCTGGGTGGGAAGGTGGCTGCGAGGCTGTCACAGCAGATTCCCCAGTCTCTCTGTTTGATAAATTCCTGCTACTCAAGCCTGCCACCCCATGTAGCCCAATTCTCCAGCCAGACCAGTAACTCTCAGGGTCAGTGCCCATCACTGCAAAACTCAGAAATTCACATTTTTAAATCAGAAAAAATTAGAAACAAATCTTAAAAAGACATGCAAGACCTATTTTTCTGAAAACTACAAAACATCCCTGAGAAAAGTTAAAGGAGACCTAAATAAATGGACCAAGAAACCATGTTCCAGGATTGAAAGATTCCATATTAAGATGTCCATTCTCCTCAAATTAACCTAAACATTCAACATAATCCTATCACAACATCAGCAGATGCTTTTTAAGAATGTGACAAGCTGACTGTAAGATACATAAAGAGATTCAAATCTTCTGTAGATACAAAGCAAACAATACATTTTCATTAAATTCATAAAGCGGGAATAAATGCAATCACCTTAAGAGACTACAGATGTGATGGGCTTTTATGAAAAGTTGGGTATTTGAATATAATTATCTAAATGCACAAATATTCTTTTTTATTTCGCCCCCACTGACCCTTTTATGTATTTGTAGTACACTAAACAATACCCAAAGAAAGAAACCACTTTTAGGGTGACAACACTGATGATGCTCACTAAAAGGAAAACTGGGCTGTAACCGAGTGCTAATTAGTGAATATTCCTTAACAGGTACAGAGACTACACAGCATTTTACCTGTACGTTCCATGATTAGATATCACTGTGCTGTCCTTAACAGAACCACGCGGGCATCCTCTGACTTCTGCTACTGGCACAGTCCACATCTTTCAACCACACGGGAGCATCGCTGCTCAAGGAGCAGTGTGGGGACTGCCCCAGACCGCTCAATAATCGCACTAACATATTATTTGCCTTTTTTACACTCAATTTCCCATAAATGTAGAGTGCAGTTTTCCCAGAGGTTCCATGACATGTAATATCACAACAGACTAAAGGCAGAAGCAAAACTGAAAATGCAGCTATCTTCTGAAACAGCAATGAAAGAGATTTACAAAAGTGCACAACTGCCGCTTTTCAATATTTTTGCCTAGGAAAAGAGTTAAATTTCATTAACGTTTATGTTACATGTAATGGATTTATGTTACATGTACTTATTACTTTAAAGGAATATTTTTAATCCGTAGTTTTAATTTTTAATATGGTAAGTACTAATACACATAACACACAATAAAATTTTTGAGAACTCAAGGAGCTTTTAAGAATATAAAGTGGAACTGATACTAGAAAACTCGAGAATCACTACCGCACAGTAATAGACAATTTTAAGTGGCACATAAAGAATAACTAACCACTAAGATGAAAAAAGGGGGTTACCATATGTCAATACTTCATTTTTTATAGTGGGACACTATAGTTATCTTTCTGTATCTTAAATTAATTAAGTTACTAATGAAAGACAAGACCTCAGGCCAACACAACATAAGATACACCTAGGATCCCCGTACATAATTGCAATTTTTCTTCTTCTCCTTCTTGAGGCCTCTCTAGAATAGCCGAACAAAAAAGTAATTTTCTATGTTTCTTGTCTAAATTTTAAGTTACCTATTCCCTATATATTATACATATTAACTCTGTCCCCTGCTCTCCTAAACTCTTCTTCCCTTATTCTATTGTTTTCCCCATTGTGCTTACAGCCTTCTATTATATAATTTACCTAGTTTTTATACTTTTTTCTGTCATCCCATTCAACAGTAGGTAAACAAGAGTAGGATTTTTTCTGAGTTATTCACTAATGTACCCTCAGCACCTGCAACAGCGCCTAAAACAAAATAGTGGAAAAAATAAATACTTGAGTGAATTAACAGATATTTTACTGGAGTAAAATATAAATTTTACCCGGGGAAGACAAAGATGTCTTAGCAAATTAACACTTTCGAATGGCTGGTAGACACGGAGCAATGCAGACAGGGCCGAACAGTTTTCCCTCTTGGACCGGGAAATGAAGAAAGGAGAGATAACGGAAAGGAGAATGCGGAACCAGTCTGAACTGGAGGTAAGAGAAGTGGGGTTTTTCCAATCCCAGATCCCCAGAATGTAAACAAGGAAAAAGAAGAACGAGAGCAGGAAACACACCTCTCTTCTCCCGATGTATTTCTTCCAGAAGCTGCTCCTGCCTTTCTATCTGATCGAAGAGACACTGGAGCTCGGATTCCTTGTTCTCAGTCAGGTTCCTGAGCTGCTGTCTACACAGCATTAGCTCGTGCCGCAGACTTTTCTCTCTGTTTTCTCTCTCTTTCAGTTCCTCACAGAGCCACTGAAGTTTAGTCTAAAAAATGACATTTATTGTTAATTATGGAAAAAAAAACAAGACAGAAATCTAAAAAAGGCAGTATTTCAAAACAGTAGGGAAAATAATATCACGATAATATGAGCAAATACAGACAACAACTGACAAATTTAGGCAAAATAAAAAATACACAATTGTTCATATCCGTTCAAAGTTGGTGTGAAATCAAGCCATGATTTTCTTGGATTTTTATAAAAATTTGGTTTAATCTATCACCTTTGTCAAGGCAGTACTACAGAAAAATTGGGCCTACTAACTAAAATTCTAATCAGAATACAATTAGCCCCCTAATTTGGTATATAAAGCAGTTTAGTAAAGCATGTAAAAATCAAAACCACCCTGGAATAGGGCTAGAGATTCCCCATAAAAGGTTTTTTTTTCTTTTAAACATGATTTTTTAAAGATTGTATTTATTTTTAGACAGTGGGGAAGTATGGGAGAGAGGGAAAGAAACATCAATGTGTGTTTGCCTCTCCCATGCCACCCACTGGGGACCTGACTGGCAACCCAGGCATGTGCCCTGACTGGGAATCGAACCAGTGACCCTTTGGTTCACAGGCTGGCTCCCAATCCACTGAGCCACACCTGCCAGGGCTAAAAGGGGGTTTTACTGCAGAGAATAAAAAAATTTTTTTTCTAGTTTTGTTTGCTAAAATGCATATCCCCAGGATCTAGCTAATCAGGTAGAGAGAAAGACTTTAGGGAGATAAAGTCAGCCCTTCCCCACCTTGAAGAGATGATAAATTTCTACCGAAGCAACTTTCTTTTTCACAGACTCTTAACCTCACCATCTTTAATATTTAATCTATTCTTGCCCAGTGATTGAACTATAAATTTCGAAAATAACTTAATATGTCCCGTTTCTCAATGCTTTCCTACTTACTCCATCCCAATTTTTGGCCTGTGTTAACTACCATTACTAAGAAGTGATAATGGAGAAACAGCAAATCTGTTTTGTTGTACAATAATCCTATTGGTTGTGGGGGAAAAAAACAATAATCACCCCCCCCAAAATAACCCTCTGATATGAAGAACTAATGGGGTTTGATATGTATTGTTATGAACTGAATTCTGTCCACCCAGAATTCATACACTAAAGCCTTAAACCTCCATGTGACAGTAATTGTAGACAGGACTCTTAGTGAGGTCATTAAGGTTAAACAATGTCATAAAGCTGGGACACAGGGCTCTTATAAGAAAGCTTTCACTCCCACACCTTTCTCCCTGATTTCCAGCTCCCCGACTTTGCCAAACCACTCCATCCCACCCCACCCATGCACAAAAGGTGGCAGTCCATAAGCCAGAAAGAGGACTTAACAGAAACCAACCCTGATCCCTTGATCTTGGAGTTCTAATCATTAGAACTGTGAGAAAATAAATGTCTGCTGTGTAAGTCACTGCCCAGTCGGTGGTATTTGGTTATGGTAGCTTAAGCCAACTAATATTGTATAATATAATGCATGGCTTTAGTTTATTTGTACGAACCCTTTATTCCATTGCCATACAAAATTTAAAAACGGGTTATAGTTAGATGCTTTTCATGAATTGACTAAGTATACAGAATATACTATTAATCCTACAAAACAAAATAGTGTACCAAATTATGGGGATTTAATCAAACAATAATCAATTATGAGAAACTGTTAGAGAAACACTCAGCATCTTCATTAAGTAACTTACCGAAACAGCTTGAAACACAGTTTAGGAATAACTCTAACAATTCCAAATAATAATTAGCTGACAAGACTATTAATCACAGTCCAACACCATTCTATTAACCACTCACAAGAGCATTGTACAGATCGCATAATAGGCTCATTTATTTAACTACATCAACAAGTATTGTTAAATAAACCAAAATAGAGAAAGAATTTCTAAATAAGGCCATTTTTACCTTCATAGTTGACAGCTTGCAATTCAGTGGAAATACTTATAATGATCTAGTAAAACAACCAAAATGGTCTTTTTAATCTATAAGAATATCATTACTGAGAGTTAGTGTAATAATACACTAAAGTCATAAAGGAACCACTCAAAGCTAAAAGCTAAGGCAAACGGCAAATTTGAACAAAAAGACTACAGCTAATAAAGTTAGCAACATTAGGACCTGTAATTACGATTGGCTAGCTTCAAAATTCATCTGAGCCATCAGCCCCCTTGCCAGCTTCTGTACCCCTCTATCAAAGCCCTTATATATAATATTGAAATTACTACACAAGTGTCGGCTTTTCTAGACAAAATATGTTCCTGAAGAGATTCATGTCTTAGTTCATTTTTATATCCAGGGCATACAACAAAGCATGAAGGACACAGTAGTTTCTCAATAAATTCTCTATTAAAGTGAGTAAAATTTGGTCTCCACATCCCCTGTCCAGATTCATGACAAAAACAAATCCCTAGTCCTTGGGAACTCCTGGCCTGGCATTCCTTAACAAGCATCTCAACCCTCTTCCTCCCCATAATGTCTTCTCACCATTCATCGGCTATTTTATCTGTGAGCCTGGTCCCACTCTAAGGTGAAGTTCATGTGTATGTTATGTCAACAAAGCAATAGTGACACAATCCCCACTCAATCCTCTAGTTCTTTTAGGATTAACACTAACAGAAGAAATTCATTTGGCAGATTTACAAAAACAATTACCAAAGGCCCTCACAGGTCCATCCAATACTGCAAGATGTCGGCATGGACTAACTGAATAGCAATTCCACTTTCCATATAGTTTTTGTCCTTTGATTTCAGATCTTATCTTCAATACTTATAGAGCTGCCCACTTGTAGTTCAGGGGAACTACAGTATTGTAGCCCATCAATAACCTAAGCCATCTTTCCAGTAAATAGACTCAATTCCTCCTTAGTCAGCTGGTCAGTATGGCATTGCTTATCAGGACCCTTTCACACTGTAGAGCAACCATTGTCTTGTGCAGTATTAAAACCCATCTGATCTGAAGTTCAATCCCATTAAATGATAAGGGAAAACTGCTCGGCAGCTCCCAAATTAAGGAGCTATGATTAAGAGTCATCTCTGGCACTCATAATTTAGCTGAACAACAGCAGTGAAAGCTTTCTGTTCAGAAATGATAAAGGTTTTAACTTGAGAGAAAATTCCAAGTATATTGCTCTTGTCAAAAACATGGAGCTGGGAAAAAGAAACAAGAGAAATGCTTTATTAATGCATAGCAAAGGTTTATCGTCCAAAAATTCTGGGACAGCAAAACATGTGTATTATAAATTGCCTATGCAGGTGGCATAAATGCTAATTTACATTTGGTTCTATCAAAAATGGTTAGGAACGCACAGGATCACTGTTCTTAAAGTAGGATAGAAAATCCTACAAGGTTATACCAATTTCCATGTTTAACCATAATACTGTTAGTTTCTCATTCCGAATTTTTGAGGGGGGCTTCTCTAATGCATATCTGGCCTTCAAAGGTGAACCTGGTCTTTCCACCGCCTCCCACCTGTACCTTACCCACCTGTCTCGGGCATTATCTGTGTTTATTCAAATACTGTCATCTCCTTCTCATTGTTTTACCTATAATTAGCCAACTAGAGAACATGTACATATTTTTATATGACCAAGTTTAAACGTTGCATTTTTGCAGAAGCCTTCGGTGACCATCCCCTCAGCACAAACACCGCAGTTCTTCCTTCCTGTGTTCTTTCATCAATGTGTACATATTTCTACAACAATATAACACACCTTAAGGAGATTTAAAATTTGTTAACATCGCCATTCCCCCACTAACTTCACTAACTTCCATAGCTTGCTAACACTTACATTCCCAATGTCCATATACCAAAAGTACACAATCGGTAATTCTTGGCCGAGAGGAGACTTTGGGTGGCAACCCACACAATGGAAAGAACATTAAGTGTGAATCAACATGGCGTTTAGTCTATTTTCCCATTATTCATATGGCACTGGAAAAGTCACACAGCTTCTCTGAAACCTCACTTTTCTCCTATTTTTAAATAGGGACAATGTACAAACTTAAAGGTTCTTTCTTGCAATAAAATCCTAAGTTGGACCACAATTGGTTGGGTTTACAGAACTGGTGGTTTTCTTACAGAATTTGAATGGAATGGAAGACTTTGCACATTAATACGTTAAAGCTGAAAAAAAAACTAGCCTAAAAAGGAATGCAAGTGCTTAAATATTAATACTAGAATAAACATATATCTACATCTTATATGGTCATAATTTTCTATACATTTTAATTTCTATGTATTTGAATTTACAAATTGATTTATGAAGATAGCTGATAATTACACAAAGTGCAGAAAAATCTTTTGGCTAAGATTAGCAAATTGTCCGATTTTACTTATATTTGCTTACCTTCCATTAAATTTGAATCATAATTCCAAAAAAGCATGAAGCAGGAAAGTTATCTTCAGAACTTAAAGTCAATCCCTCCACTTTTGCAAACAAGGAAACAAGACACCCAGGAAAGCGAAGGGATTTGCTTAAGCTACACAAAGATTTGGCAGGCTTTGAGCTCACCCTCAGAAACCAAAATATAATAAGTATATATTATATTTACCAACGGAAGGTTGGTTACAGCTGCCCTGACCTTTGTACACTTCCGAGGTGCTGCCTATCCCAAGGAAAAGGGACAAGAATGTGTCTCTCTGACAATCTAGCTTTAGTATTTCAACAGTATTATTGCCTTTCTTTACTCTCCCATCCCACCCCTATACATTTAAGCTAATTTTTAAATGTTAAGCTAAAGGAACATGCAGGTTTCTTAAATGCATTCCAATGATATCTTTCCCAGCAATGAAGTACTACAGCTTCATAAGCTCAGTTATGTGACCAAAATAGATGGCTAGCCCAAATAGAACACCTCGAAGCTCATAAATATTATGATAACCTTAGGATTCAAAGATTAATTACCTTGCTTTCTGCTAACCAGCGATGTGGGTCATAATTAATATCAGAACCAGATGAAAAAACCTGAAAAAAAAAAGAAAATAGTCTATCAAAAGTAGATTTTTCTCTGAAATGAATTTACCTGCATGAGATTTTTCACTGCAATATCCAAAAGTTCAGTACCTAAACTTAAGGGTTTAGAAAGAAGATAGTTCATACCAAGTGCTCGACCTATTCCAAAACACCATTTATTTAACATGTCTATTTATGTAAGCATACATATGTATACATGTAATGTATGTTCTGACAGCAAATACTTAGTTCAAGTGCAGAGACATGAATCAACTCTTAGCGCTATCATTGCCGAAATGAAATCTCTGGAGGCTGATTCCAGAGTTCTGATTCCAGAGTTCGAGCAGCCTCAATTAAACTAGTTTATCTCTTTTTTGTTTGTTTGTTTCTTTTCCTCAGTCTTGCTCCACATAATGTATTTCACAGTGGGCTAAATGTAATTACATGGAAACTTAATTCTTTGTCTCATTTATCCTTCTTTAATTTTATGCTATGAGGGCCATTTTGCCTCATTAATGGTTGTGTAGAAATGACAGAAACTAATCAATGTAACTTCATGCAATCATTGCTTTATATTTCATCATGGTAACGAAATCCTACAGTAAATAGGTTGTCCGTTGTCAGCTGACCTGATTTCCTTCACACCAACTCATTTATAAAATCATGGTCATCTGGCTCTGCACTATTAATGACGAAACTGTACTCAAAGGTTGCCAATGATTTTATGATTGTAAATAAATTATTTTTTCTCAATTCCTACTTTTGTTGAACCTATGATATTTGCGAAGGGCTTTTTTTCAGAAATGTTCTACTAAAAATATCCCATCCTCTGCAAAGGAGGTCTCTTCCTGTTCTCAAATGCTTCCATACTTTCTGATGTGTGTGCACATCTGTCTCTCCCTTGAGAAACATCATTAGGTGATTCATTCAGACATGTGACAACGAGTGCTGACTACACAGCACATACGAGAATGTTGTATTCTCACATCCAACCTTTCTCTCATCTGCTCTTTCACTGTAAACCTCACCTAACTCTCATACCTTCTCTCCCTGTCTTTACAATGAAATTTTCCCTAATCACTCCAGGGTGGGGGTGTCAAACTCATTTTCACTGGGGGCCACATCAGCCTCACGGTGCCTTCAAAGGGCCAAATGTGATTTTAGGACTGTATGAATGTAACCACTCCTTAACTAGGGTCAAGGAGCTGGGTGCTGCCACTGGGTAGAAACAAGGTTCCAGTTCAGATAAAACAGGGTGGAGGGCCGGATGTGGCCCGCCCACGGGCCTTGTGTTTGCCACCTGTGTTCTAGGGCATAGAAAATAATCTGTCTCGATCCAATGCCTGTCCTCTTAATGCTCTACATATAAATGGGAAAAGCTCTTGAAGTATCAAAGAGTGACCTGAGGAAATGACACATCTTTAATTCAGACATTTTCCTATTTGTTTTATCATGGTGGTGGTGTATTAAGTGTCTATCCTGAAGTTTTCAAACACTATAGGCATTTCCTAAAGTAGAATAAGTAATAAATACGGTGGTTGGAAAAGGGAAATTGCAGTTAGAAATAACACCAGTGTCCCCAAGGACTTTCCCAGACCCGCTGTTGCACGTCTGTGATTCCATCTATTCCGCAGCCCAGTCACTCTCCACAGAAAATGAGCGAAAATTTCATCAGCAATACTTCAAAAAGTCAACAAATGACAAGGAATAATTGGAATTAATCCATTTTTTAAAACATTTTACAAGGATCACCACTCTCCCGTAGGTCTCTGAACTATAAAGCAAAGAATTGATTTAACAAATACCCGAGGGTGGCTTCTTGGAGGCAAGAGCAAATGTTATGTTCTTTGGTATGCCTTTATTTTTTTCCCTCAAGTTTATAGAAATGAAACAACAGAACTTCTATGTAGAAAGAGATTCACAGGAAAAAAATTACTCTTAAAAATAAAAACTGAATAAAATTTCCATTCTTTTAAATTTATTTCCACCCACCACTTAGGGGAAAAGGTGTAAAGACCCATTGCTACAATTATTCCATTCCTGAGAGCCTGTTAAAGAGGAGGGTGCTTTTCAGAATATGTTGGACGGAAGGACAGCCGGAGCGATTTGTTGTGCGCACACTACGTTTTAGCCTGTCATGACCCTCAGCGAGGTTTCCGAGCCTTACAGCATGGTCTAAAGGATTCCACGTTTAGATCTGCACTTGGCTGAAAACAAATTGTCCTTATGTAATTACTTCACTTTAGAATAAATGTTGCATTGTTACTATGTGATTCTTTTAGATCAAATTAGGATTTCCAGGCTACACATCTTTAAAATGCATGTAAACAAGAAAAATCATAAATAAATACAGCAACATTAGACAAGAAAAAGAGTGAACCAGCATTGGAACAGGCCCTAGAACAGGACTAAAAGAGTTAATTTTCCCTAAAGCCAATTACTTCTCATATTTGGCTCACAGTCCTCTCCAAGTGACATCTGATTTGTTTTAAAAATGTACATAGAAATATATTCTGCAGAAATTCCACCAACTCCACCAAATTCTATCAGTTTAAACATTTTCATTAAAGTTAAGTCCTAAAACACCTTCTACTTCAAGAGTAAAATTATAGTTTTATTTTCTTTAAAATGCCACTTAAGAAAGAGAAGGAAAAATAGTAAGAAAAAGCAGGAAAAAAGAAATAAAAGTAGCATGAAATGAAATGGTCATTTTATATGAGGAAAAGGATGAATGACGAAATAAAAAGAAAAACATGAAGAGTACTTTGCAACAGCCCTTATGCATGATACATGATAGTATAATTTGAGTACAGTCATATCATCAAATGAAATAAACATGGGGGTAAATGACAGCTGGTGGCAGGTTACGCCGTATCAAAGCGATCGCTAAAACTATAAACTGAGTAGCAATCAATATTCCATTTTAAAGATAGAAAAGCTAAATTAAATATAATTTGTTTAAATAGGGAGGGCAAATAGCATAGTGGTTACCTGATTAAGCACCAGAGTTAGAATCCCAAGGTTTGAAGTCTTAGTTGTAGCAATTAACTAGATATATAGGGCCAGGAGGTTATATATCTTAACCCCTGCAAGCTTGCTTTCTCTTACCAAAACAGATTTAATCAGAGTATCTAAAGGACAGGGTCGTTTTAGGGGTTCAGGAGAGAATGCATATACCACACATACCACAGTACCTGCCGCATAACTAGCACTCAAAAGACGTTAGTTGGCCAGTAACATACCGACAAAATCAAAAATGGCCTGTGATAATGCAAAATTCAAAACTACAGGCCTTAAGACTCCGAGGACGTATGTTAATCAGAACTGCTGCCTCTCTCGTGCGGCATTTCCCTTCACAGAGTGAGGCACGGGCAAGTCAAAGGAAAGGCAGCACATTTTCTCTCACCGAGACTGTGCAATAGATACAGCACCTCGTTCTCAAGATGCAAGATGGAATTTTCTTTTATAAAACTTTCAGGAATGAAAATGCGATTACCACTGTAACCATGCATTAAGATCTTATTATAATTATATATCAGGAAACTAAGTGAAAGGCACAATGAGAACTCATAATTACTTTCAGTTTCTCCATCGACTCCCTGGAGAAGGTTTTACAAGCTGCATCAATTTCCTTTCCTATCACACCAAGAATGGATTCCTGTTCAGTCTCTAGGCAAAGAAGTTGATCCTTGAGCTGCAATCTGGCCTCTTCCATCCTCCTTAAGTGCTCTTCTTCAGTGCTTATGTGTTTCTCCTAAAGCATTCATAAGAAATAAAAACAATTATTAAGTAGAGGCAAGAAACACCTATAATACCTGTACAACCAACTCGAACAACTGTATTAGAAAACAGACCTGACTCCGTCAGTCCCTTTGCTAAAATAAAACGTTCTGCCTGCTCATTAACTGAGGTCAAATTATAGAGAATTCACGTGTAGGGCATTGAGGGAACCGGTGAGTGGATTCTTGATGAAGAAAATTATAGTTAATCTGCAGCCAAAAGAAACAGTTGAAAAAAAATCCTTTACCATTTTAATAATTTAATGTCATTAATGCATCAAAAAGTAAAAGCTGACACTACAAACTGACTTTGGGCTTTCCACAATTAGTAAAACACTAGAAAATGCAAAACGTCCAATAAGATGGGGTGAGCTCCTCCAGTTCAGAAGAAAATAAATGTTACTACCTTCATCTCATCAAAACATCATTTTTTAAAAGTCTAAGTTTTCAAATGCAGTCATACTGCATAAACACTTCGAGTCATGAAAATCTGATTTAAAGCAACATGGAGGCACTTTTCAAATAAGCAAATAGTACATTTAATAAAAAGGGATTTCTAAGGAACCCTGTAAGAAATTACAAGGGCTTGGGGGCCCCCTGTAGGAAAACCAATTTTCAATCATGATTACACAATTTCATTACTAGACACATTCAAGTTGTACTGCACAAGGCTTGGAGGGGGAAAAACAGAATCACTAAAACTCTTAGGTGTAAACAGTGGACCAAAAAGTCATGATGGCTGGCTGGTTTCTCCTTCAGACATCTCATAGTAGCCTAATCACCTGTACTTACCCTAGAAAATACAACACAAATAGGAAGATTATGTGGTCAACAAACTGAGCTTGAATTTAAAATAACAGATCTGCTCAATTAAAAATAATCAGGAAAAGTAGAATGGTATTTTAGCAGAAAAATTACACATTTCCTTTTAATTCAACTTACTTTTAAAAATGAATGAAACACCCTCTGCCCAAAAGAACAGCCCTTTCACAACCTGTCTTCTGCCCTTCTCTCCAGCTTCCTCACCCTTCTCTCCACT
>PVKM010038840.1:0-13973 GCA_004027735.1 Carollia perspicillata | reverse complement strand
TTTTGCTTTTACTTACAGCTTATGGATGTTGAGAAAGGGAATGTTACATTATTCATCACCTCAGTTAATGTATAATGAACTGGGTACTGCCTGCAGTAAACGGGGCAGAGAAGAGTGAGCTAGAAGGACCCGACTGCCCCCCGGGAGCTCAGTCCAGTGGGGAGGCAGTGCTTCAGCAGAGTGCTGGGGGTGCGAGGGACCAGACGAGGGTGGTGGTGGGACGTCCAGGAGCCTTGCCAAGGTCTGGCCAAACTGGATGAGGAAGAAGGGTGCTGCCAGCAGAAGTAGCAGTTTGGACAGAAGCACATCACCTGTGTGGTTGCCTGGGAGTCTGTTGGGTTAGGGGCGACGGAGGGGGAGGGAGCTGGGGAGGTCGTGGGACTAACTCACCACAGGCAGTGAGGACCCCACCAAGCGCATGGACTTTATCATCCTGTGCTGAACCCTGAGGAGGGTTTTAAGCAGGGGAATTACATGAACAGATTTATCTTTTAGAAAGGCCGCTCTTGAGTGTGGAGGAGGGATTAGAGGGCTAAGAGTGGAGGCAGAGAATCCAAGCCAGGTAGTCAGTGCAGAAGTCTTGGCTGGAGGGCTGATGTTGGAATGGAGGCCTGAAGTGAATGAGGGGATTTGGGAAGAGGAGAAAATCAGATACAATAGGAAAATGCAGTGTATAGAACATGGTGGGGTTTTTTTTGGACGGGGGTGAGGCATATGTTGGAAGTTGTCATTTAAGTGATGGGCCATTGTACTCAGACATCAGGATGTGTTCGTTTGGTTAGGCTAAATAAGTCTTAAAATTAGAAGATTCTTTCTTAAATTGGGGTCACAAAGTGCTCTGGGAGGTATTTTGCATGTTTTTGCTGTCTTATGCTCTGGACATATTTTAGGTTTCAAAGAATTTATGGTTGCAGCACTACTCATGTTTTACAAACAAGTGGTTCTTTTTAAAAACCAGTCACTATCCCTCACCCCCTATCCTTTTCCTGGCCACGATCTTCTCAGTCTCTCTCCACTAGTCATAAAATTTATTGACTATCTTATCTCCTACCTCTACCTATCATACCTTCCTCATCTTCTGACCTAATAAAAGAATCAGAGTCTTACTTGATAAATCATTTCATGGGTATTTGTGTCTAGGGGTTTTAGACGTCTATCAATAAAATATCCCCTGCTGATAGAGAAAAGCTATAGGTCTGTTTATTATCAAACCTCCACATGCCAGAGACTGTCTGTTGAGAGTTTTACAAAATTAAAAGAACAGTGTTTGTCCTCCAGAAGCTCGATGTCTCAACCAGCCTACAGCCCTGGCTGGTGTGGCTCAGTGGATTGTGCACGGGCCTATGACCAAAGGGTCACGGGTTTGATTCCCAGTCAGGGCACATGCCTGGGTTGCAGGCCAGATCCCCAGTAGGGGGCACACGGGAGGCAACCACACATTGAAAACAAGCCTACAGAGATAGAAATAGGCAAGAAGAAAATGTCAGAAACAGTATCTACCTTGAAGCGTTCTGCAGTAGGGTTTGGTTTGAGTTGATGCTCCAGAGTTATGGCCAGGTGTTGGTAATTTGATAACTAATGCCAGCACTCTTTATTCCTTGAAGATTCAAGATGGAGTGTCGCAGCTGAGAGCCCGGGTTCTGGGGGTCTCACTTCCTAGCTCTGCCTCTTATTATGTAAGTGTCACCTTGACCAAATGACTTAATCTCTGTGATTCCCATCATTATCTATGAGATGAGGATCATAATCATGTCTGCCCTAGGATTGTTTCAAGGATTAAATGGCAAATGTATGTGATGTGAATAGCACACCAGCTAGCACAGTGCAGTGCATGATAAATACTTGTTCCAAAAGCCAAAGTGCGTCTCATAAGGCTCAGCTGAGAAAGGTGTGCTGTGTAAGTTGCAAGGGTCATTGCTTTCCTTGCACATGAAAGCTGAGTAGCTAACCCCGAGTTCCTTTGTAGTCAGGTCATGTTGGTTGCAGAGAAAATCCTGGACCATGCTTTCTTCAGGACGAGTTAGTCTTTCAAGTGTTCAAGTTACCTCTTCAGTCACATCATGTACATGATTGGTTGTCACTTCAGGGCACTCTCAGAAACAAGTTTGAAGCCAACAGGTGGCAGGTAATACCTTAGAGGAAATTTAGGCAACGCTGCCTCTCTGAAACCTTTTTTTGTTATCTGTCACCTCGCTTCTCATTTGAGTTCAACACACATTAATTGAGCACCACTATTTTTTTTTTGTTCTATATTAGGCTCCAGGGAAACAAAGATGAACAGACAGTTCTATCCTCATGAAACTACTGTAATGGAAGTATACGTAAACAAGTTCAATGCACAGATGCGAACAGAAATGGAAGCATGTAGAAGGTCTGAGCGGTACTTGGGAGGAATAGTAAGGAAAGTTTCACAGATTCAGTGACATCGCAGTGGATTTTGTATGGAATAAGAAGAGGGGGAGTCAGCAGGTCAGCATGGTTTGTACAGGGGAACTGGACCACATGTGTTTGGGGTGGGGAGGCTGGAGATGAAATCGAAGATGCAGGCAGGAGCTGGATCGTGTAAGAGCTTGGCCTTGATCATGTGGGCACTGGGGACTGCTGAGGGATTTCAGGCAATGGAATGCTGTAAGATTGGCATTTGTAGCAGGACCATCCTAGTATGGAAGATGAACTTGAGAAGGATGTTGGAGGTGCTGGCAGGTTCATGTCTCCACTGCAGATTTAGTAAGGACAGTGACAACAGTCCTATTTACTTCTGTATCCTTGAAGCCTAATGCTTTTTGGACATTTAAGAAATGTTTTAGAATAAAGACAGCCCAAGTTGAATTTCCCAATTCTGCATCCTCTCCTCAGAACATGCTGACCTAGACCTCCATCTGTCACGAGCAGCTTGACTGAGATCATAATAAATTCTTTCCTTCTTGGCATTCTTTTAACTGGTACTCTGTATTTACTAGTCCCTCAGTGCAACTGTAGTGTGGTGATGATTGATGCTTATAATTCTGACCCTGAGGTACTTCAAGCCTTCTAAATCATCAAAAGCAGATTAAAATATATTCAATATCACTGTAATGTTTGTGTGTTTTACTGCATTCCTGTTCTTTGGAAATGCATGGTTTAGCACGTGCCTGTGTACTCATTTGCACGTAGGCACAGTGAGAGTCTGTGATCACCCACAACTCTCCTCTCCCTCACGGTGCCTGCCGGCACAGCCGCTTTGTTAGCAGTGCCTGCTTAGAAATAAGCAAGCAAAACAAACCTGCGGTTTCTTCTTTCCTAGGAGGAAGCAGGTTGGCCCCAAAGGGGCAGATTGGACAGAGATGAGAGAGAAAGCAGTGGTTTAAAGAGTGGGAGTGAAAACACAAGCACCAATGCAGACTAACAGGTCAGGCAGTTTGCCTCGAGCCCAGGCTGGGGCCCAGCCCGGGAAGAGCGGGGCCAGGGGCAGGGACACCAGCTTCACAGCCTCATGTGCCATGGCCCAAACCATTAGGTGTGAACTTGGCAGCAGTGTGCACCAGCTATATTTGTATTACAGTAACAACTGCTCAGTAAAGTGCCAAACAGCAAGTGGAAACATCAATAAGTAGAGCATCCTGTTCCCTACACTCACACCTCTTTTCATGAAAACCATTATCACTACAGAGCTGACAATATGACTTGGCCCAGAATGAGGAGCCCCGAACCGAGACTGGGAGAGGGCTGGCTCCCTTTTGTAGCCTGGCTCCCGGAAAAAAGAGCACTCCTGTTGTTACCAGGAGGGAGACAGGCGGTTCGGAGTTTCTCTTGGGGGTTGTATGTTGCAGTAAGTAGAGATGCCCCTGGCATGTTGTCATGCAGACTCGTTTTTCGGTCTGTGTCTGACCACCAGGTCATGCCTGTGTGGGCACGCCTCACTGGTCCTCCCAGCCTGGAGAGCCAGGCCCCACAGCACGGGGACTCCGCTCGGCACCCTCTCGGCGAGGGCGCAGGCGGACTTCAGAGCTGGCTTCCCCATTTGCCAGCTCTGTGATCTGGACGAGCCTCTTAGCATCTCTGGATCTCAGTGTTTCTTTTTCTGAAACACTGGAATAATATAAGTTCCTCCTTTTCAGGGTTGCTGTGAGGCTGAAATACAATGCTGGACATGAAAATGCTTAACTGGGAAGCCATGTGTACATAACAGCACACTAAATATGCTAAAGCACATGGTCAATATCCTACTAAAAATAGAAATGTTTGATCAGCAAACACGGCGCCCTCAAAAGTGTCCCCAAAGTACAGTGGGGAAAATGAACTATGTATTGAATTCCTACTGTAGAATATATGTTCTGACTGTTACTGTATTTATTCCACAAGCTAGAGGTTAAATACCTCTTTCAGAGATGAGAAGACTGAGCTTCTAGTCGCACAGCTATATATACACACAGCATAAGCGGGATTTGGACCTGACTCCAGAACTTAATGCTCCTTCTGCTCATGTCAAGTTGTCTGTCTTATTACAACTCTCCCTTTTCCAACGTTCTTAAATGCCAGGAAGTTGCTAGCCATTTCTTAGCCACCCACTCCTGCAAGTAGGAACTCCTGAGCTCCCAGAGCCCCTGGAGGGACCAGCTGCTCAAAGAGAGTTGGGGTGCAGAGCATTGAGACTCCACCTTCAGAGAGCTGGCTGGGCCTGGGCTGGAGACAAGGAGGCAAGGGCAAGGGCAAGGAAATGTGTGCCACATTTCCCACACATTTCCCAGCCCTTGAGATGACTATGGCCCTGGAGTGTCTGGGAGTTCATTCTCTCTCTGTCACACTGTTTTCCAGCCTCACGGAAGTGGTTTGGGGGGCCGCTGCCTGGATCCTCCCCCCAGGAATCAGTGCC
Organism: Carollia perspicillata; assembly: GCA_004027735.1. Classification (NCBI taxonomy): domain Eukaryota; kingdom Metazoa; phylum Chordata; class Mammalia; order Chiroptera; family Phyllostomidae; genus Carollia; species Carollia perspicillata. The sequence continues at coordinate 9,121 of PVKM010038840.1, read as the reverse complement.
TCTCGTTCATTCTGACAGGCTCCTTGTTCTGCTGGCAGAGGGAGTGAGATTACATTGATTCCATGTGGAAACCACTCTGCTGAGCTTTTCTGGGACCCTCCCTGTTAACTCTGATGCCAGGTATTGGGGGAAGGATCCCCGAGGTGGCAGTTCATTAACTGCCCAGTGGGACCCACCGCCACATGCCTTCTCTCTCACATATAAAGTTTTCCCCGTTCCAGACAGACAGAGGCGGCCTGTGAACTGGAGCTGCCCACACAGAGAACCAGAGATAATGCCTGCTGAAGGGCCAAATTGAATATTCAGGGGGTGTCGGTGTGTGGACGAAGCCTTTGTTCAGACTGTGGATCTGAGAGGAGCTGTGTGTTGTATTTCCATAGGTTCTCAACAGGAGGTGTGTAGAGGCGGCAGTGATGACTGGCCTGGCCCTGAACTGCCGCATAAACAAGAAGTCCCTGTTTGACAGGAAGCACTACTTCTATGCAGACCTCCCTGTAAGTATGCTTTGTGGCCTGTCCTCTGCGAGTTCTCAGGAGCCGTAGGTTCCTGGAGCCAGGGAGGAGGGCCGAGCCTCTCATGTTTCCCGTCAGAGCTCTGTCCCCCTCAGCGGGAAGTGCTGCCCAGCCCGGATGAAGACAGGAGCCCCCGATGTTTACTAGATTGGATGCAATTGTCCTGATTGCTGACTCCTTGCTTAGCCTCATGCTTCTGGCGGCTCGCTCATAATTGAACGGGGAGTAGAAGCCGCTGTTCCCAGGCTCAGCCCAGCCATGGTGTTTGGCGCTAATTGCCTGTTAGGACAAAAGCTAACTCTGGGGCTGATGCAATGGTAAATGCGTACTGTAGCTCTGTAGACGCAGCGAGGGCCTCGCTCTTTTAAGTTGAAGTTCCCAATAATAGGACTGTCACCTTTGGAGGCATTTCTGTCATCTCACAAGGAGCAAGTAAGTGGACAATAGTAAGCAGAAACATGAACCAGATGTCTAGACTAACAGCCATAATCGGCTGAGCAGTAAACCTGATATTAACCTGCTTTTTCCTTAAAATTAGAAAGCGTTTTTCTTTCAGAGAAGCTACTGGGAACTAGAGGCAATTTTTTATAATGTTGAACAGAACCAAACCTGTAATGTTGGCTGGGTTTCCCCAAATGATGTTTCGCTCGATCAGAGCCTCTGACACTCAGTGTGGCCCTTCTTCAGATTGAGAAAAACAGCTGTGATGATACTGCTTCCTGTTCTTGAACTGGAGATTGGGGTGAGCTGTTTCTTAGTGAGCGAGAGCGGGAGAAAACTTAAATAAGAAAAACACTAGAACCTGAACTCTCTGGTTGCTGCTGCTTTTACCCTCTGGCTCCCAGCCTTTAGAACATTCTACTCTTTCCTAGGGTGGAGAGAGTGAACTTAAGCATTTTGCATCTTTTAAGAGTGATAACCAGTTTGGTTAAGGTGGGAGACTTAGCGATATGTTACTAAACTGAGATGTTTTGAGTATCTGTGTCTTTCAATTCTTTCTGGCCCAGTAGCTCAGATAATTCAGAGTTAGTGTTGCCAAATATTACATGGGACATACTTACACTGAAAAAGTATTCGTTACTTATCTGAATAAACAGTTTATTCAAATTATTCAAATTTGAATTTAACTGAGCATCCCGTATTTTATTTGGCAGTCCTACCCAGAGTTTAATTTTTACGAATCAAGACTTCCTGTTTTTGCACAGAGGATGAGTTGGCCTAAAACAGTGGTCCTCACCTCAAAGTCTGGTTCCCTGGGCCACTAGCAATCAGCTTCTCCTAGGAATTTGTCGGAAATTCTCAGGCACCACTCCAGACGTTTTGACCAGTGTGCCAGGTGATTCTGACGCAGCTAAAGTTTGAAAAACGCTGGCCTCATGTCTAGGATTGCTGATTCTGAAGCCAGACGGTCTAAGTTCAAATCCTGTTGTTGATACTTACTAGCTAGGTGACTTTGGGCAAGGCCCTTAATCCTTGCCATGTGGTGTACAGTCGTCCCTTGCCATATCACGGTTCACCTATTCAGGCTTCACTGTATCATGGGTTTTTAAAAATTTTTAATTAAAACATTTTTAAATCTAAATTTTTTTTAAAACCCACCTAGGAGGAGGTGAGGGAGCCTCCTAAGGTCGGTCAGTATTTTACTACTGCGTGCTTTCCATTAGCTGAATGTGAGTGTCCCAGCAGTTTCTGGCTGGAGGAACAAGGAAAGTTGGGTCAGGGAGGGCAGCCGGCACAATTGGTTAGCTTAGAAAACAGGAACAAAACGAGCTTCTGCTAGTTGCAACTGCCGTCAGCCGTGCTGAGAGTAGATAGCAACTGCTTAGCCAGCACTTCCCCATAAGGAGGGTCTGTCAGGAGCCCAGTAATCAGATGCAGGGTTTGGGCTAATGAGCTAAGGGGAAACAACAATACATTCTTTTCTTAGAGGCCTCTGACAATGAGATTATTGTTATTCCCCCAAATGGAACTTCAGTAGGGAAGATAGGATTCATGTTGTTAATTGCGTCATTATTTTCAGGGCGAGGGGTCCAGGGGAGGTTAAGGGGGATGGAAAAAGCCAGAAGAGGCCAGGCTGAATTATGGCTGCAAGGCATAAACTAATTTTTCTTCCCCTTTTCCTTTTTCCTTTCTCGTTTAGCTATGTTATGTTTTTATGTAAGCCTACAGTTCTGTGACATTAAAAGGAATAGTAAACTGGACCCAGCTTGTATTTATGGACCAGCGACTACATAACACATGTTTGTGTGCAGGCAGGCTACCAAATCACCCAGCAGAGGCTCCCAATCGCTGTGGACGGGAGCCTGGCCTACAGCGTCTGTGTGGGGACGAAGCGCAGTCAAGTGATCAACAAGACAGTGAGGATCAAGCAGATCCAGCTGGAGCAAGACAGCGGCAAAAGCCTCCACGATGACCTGCGGTCTCAGACGCTAATCGACTTGAACAGGGCAGGTAGGCTGAGAGATTTTCCATAACTTCCTGCCAGCATCCCTGCCTCCCCTCCAGTTCCCTAATCCAATCGAGGGCCCGGGCCCAGGCCCAGGAGCCTGACGATGGGGGTGAGAGTATCAGTGTTGGCACTGGCACAGCTGATCCGAGAGCCAAGATTACTGTTGGGCTTCCCAACATCCCATCCCTGAAATGAGACAAACATAGGCACCTAGTCAGGACTCCACAGCTGGACGTCTTAAGACAGCTTTACAAGAAATGAACTAAAGTTAAGAATCAAAAAAATGGGGGGAAAGAGAAAAGCAATGTGGAGGCTAGGACCCACTCTGACAGTGCTTCCGTGACACAGGGCAGGGTTTTCCAGAGGCTTCAGCTGACTTACCTGCTGATGGGATTGGAGAGCTCCAGTCAGGCTGACACTGCCTCTCGTTTGGTAGGAGTTGGCCTTCTGGAAGTGGTCCTGGAGCCAGACATGTCCTGTGGAGAAGAGGCAGCAACAGCCGTCAGGGAGCTGCAGCTGATACTTCAGGCCCTGGGGACCAGCCAGGCCAATATGGCAGGTAGAAGCCACGCAAGCAGTGTCCCTCCTTCCCCGCCTTCTCCCTTTCTGCGCCCTGGGTCTCTGCATTTGGGTGTTACTCTCTGCATCCGCTACATTGAGGTGGTCTACATCTTTTTTTCAGCTTTTTGCATTTCTGGTTTTGTTTTGATTTTTTCTTAGAATTTTCCTTGGATTCTTTTCTGAGCTCTTAACCAAAATAAGCACACTAAAAACAACAGTACAGAGACACCAAGCCCAAGAATGTGAGATTAGGAGTCACAGGAGTAGATGCTTTTTCTCTGGCTTCGTGCATCAGAATGTTGGAAGGATTAATGAGATAATGTGTTTGAGCCTTTCCGTCCTTCTCCGTGAGAAGACACTGTGTTTACCTGGTGTAGCTCTTAGTGAGCGAGTGCTGTGTGGGCGACACTTCTTTGTTGGCTGATGCTTTTCCCTTGAGTCTTTCTCTTCCTTTTGTAGAATTTTCACCCATGTACAGCTGAAACCAAATTATATAAGCTATAAGCCAAGGTTATGATTTCACAAAACTTTAACTTTGAGATAAAATCTTAAGTTCAGTAGAAATATGGTAGGAAATTAAAAAACAAAAACAAAAACTCCACTGCCTACTTGTACCCTTGGAACTGAACACACAATACATTTCAAGTGTTTGCACGTTGGACGTCCAGATTGCAAGTATTGGTCAAGCTCAGTTTCTTCCTGGCTCGCTCCCTTGGCCTCTTCCTAGTGCAGCTTTGCTGGCCTGGAAGTCCTGAAAGCTAGTCTCTTCAGTGGTTTTCTCCCTATTTTCTGTTCCGAGGGGCTTAAAAAAAACTTCTGCCTCCCACAGAGCATTCCCTAACAGAGTGGGAAAAGAATACAGCTTCTGCAAGTACAGTTGCTAATCTGTAGCCCACTACAGGGGTGTGTCAGGGTTTTCTACAGAAACAGACCCAATAGAAAAGAATGTGTGTATGTTACACATGTATAGGTGTTTGTATGTAATGAGATTTATTGTAAGGAGCTGGCTCATGTGACTATGGAGGCTGCGAAGTTCCAGGATCTGTGGTCAGGACACTGCGGGAGGGCTCGTGCAGGAGAGCCGAGCTCCAGGAGAACTGCCAGTGTGGTCCCAGTTCAGGTCCAGAGGCCTGAGAGCCAGGAGAGCTGAGGGTCTAAGTTCCAGTCTGAGCCCAAGTCCAAAGACAGGCAGAGAGAGCCAATTACCACCAACTCTGTCTTTTGTTCTACGTGGGCCTTCAGTGGATTGAATGAGGCCCACCCACAGTGGGCAGGGCAGTCTGCTTTACTCAGTCTATGGATTCAAGTGTCAATCTCATCTAGAAATTCCCTCACAGATACATCTAGAACCATATTTAACCGAATATCAGGGCACCCCATAGCCCCTTCAGGTTGACACATAAAATTAGGCATCATGAGCCCTGGCCGGTGTGGCTCAGTTGGTTGGAGCATTGTCCTGTACACCAAAAGGTCACAGGTTCAATTCCTGGTCAGGGCACATCTGGGAGGCAACTGACATTTCCCTAACATCCACATTCCTCCCTCCCTCCGTCTCTAGAATCAATAAATATATCCTTGGGTGAAGATTAAAAAAAAACATCAGCCATCATGAGTGTTCACAGTGGGTTCCAGTAAATACCATTGATGATGATGAATCATCTCCCTGCCAGTTTATAATGCCATTTACCAACCTTTTTATGTCATGTAATATGTTTGCATGGTGCAAAGAGACTTCTGAATTTGTAAGACCACATTTGTTACATGGGGCATCTTATAAGCAACAAAGTATTACATCAGAGTACTGGTACAAATTGAATGTGAAGCCAGAACTTGGTGATTTGCTGTCTCCTTTAAGCTAAAGACGGGAAAGGCACTAGCCACGTGAGTGAGTGGTGTAAAGGTTAGCCGCCTACAGGTTTGCTTTAGAGAAATGAGGCTGTGTTTTAGAGTAAGAAAATGCTCCATTTTAGATTTATGGCTCATGCTGCTTTTCAGCCACAGAAATAAATGAAATATGGGCAAGCTGGACAGTTACCCATTTATGCACTAAATGTTCATTCTCTATTGCTTTAAAAAAAGTTTTTATTATTCCATTCTTCTTCAAAATAACTGTGCTTTCTTCCAAACCTATGGAATAATAAACGGGCCACCTGTTAGCTACAAAATAACCCCATCTGGGTCCTTGCCAAGAGATAAACCGCAACGGCAAGGATGCATCAGTTCAATGACATCTGAGAGGGCTCATTAAATCGTATCGGTTGTGACATTTTTTGTTGCTTTTAAATACAGATTGAGCAGCCTTGCCTGTAGCACAGCAGCAGGGGCTGTGGCGGTTCCGAAGTGCTGTGGGGAGGGAAGGTCTGCTGAGCATCTGCAGGGTCCAGCTCCTTGTGCTGTTCTAGTTTTCTCAGCCCCGACCCTTTTGTTCCCACCACCATGGGACAGCTGTGTTGGCACTGGAAACTGCAGCCGGGGAACTGAGGGCCACTCTAGGAAGGACCAGCGGACCCCCAGGGTGCTGTGGGAGTGACTCTTAAATTCCTCTGGGCTGTGATTCAGTGAGCTCCTGACAGTTTGGCTAATGAGCACAGACCAGCTCAGCCTGGGTTCCAGAAGTCATTTCCTTCTCGGTGGACATCTGCCACCATTGGGATCCTCAAAGCAGTCTGTCGGGTTGAATGTGTATCTGCGTGGACGTCCTATGTTTCAATGGTAATGATATTTTCAATTTGGACATTTAGCATGTGCTCATTCATTCACTATCTGTCTTTAAAATTAATTTACCATTTCATTTAAACTTTATGACATTCCTGCGAGAGAGGTATCGTTGTGCCTATTGTACAGGTGAAAAGACTGAGGCTTAAGGAGGTTGGGCTATTTGCTTGAAGCGCTGAAAAAATGACTGCGGTAGGATTTGAGCCCAGGTGTGTCCAGAAGCCCTTTCTTTCAGCATTGCCACACTGCCTCCTAGTGGCAACCGTTCAGTGTCGTAACTGCTGAAGTTAACACCTTGGAAAGATAGTATGGTGGGTGGAGCCTGGGTGCTATGGGCACTGCTGGAGCCCAGGTCCAGACCTGGGTTGGAATCCTGTCCTACCACCTCTAGCTGTAGGAACCGGGGCAAGGTATTTGATTTCTCTGAGCCTCACTTCCACACTTAACAAAATGAGCCCCCGAATAATTATGTATGGAAAGGGAAAGAAAGAAACCAAACAGGAAAGAAGTCGTCCGAGTCTTCAGGCAGAGCTGGGGCAGCAGGATGGCATCCCCGAGGCAGGGACGGTATCCCCGAGGAAGGGACAGTGGTTGACTGAGGAGAGGAAGATCGGGAGAGCAGTACTTGCGTGGGAGAACATCTGAATTCCATGTCGAATGGGTTAAGTTTGAAACGCCTAAAGGGCGTCTAAGTGGCCTGTCATTAAAACTGGATTGTCGGGAACAGATATGATAATGTGTGTAGAACTTATCACCGGTCCTGACAGACAGCCCGTGCTCACTGTCTTGGGTATGTTCAGCAATAGTCAGCAGTGGTGCCTTTACAGAACCACCGCTCATGGTAGATGGGTCTGCTTTGTGAAATACGCTTGATACAATCTGGTTGCCTCTCCTCCTTGTCAGACCTTGTTGTTTAAATTCTGCAGAGTATTCAGTGATCAGAACAAGATAGCTTAAGAGACTCCTCAGTAAATAAATCCTCAGGCCCCTGCTGTTCACAGAAACAGCTTTCTGTCCTGATGTTATATTTCTGATGGGTGCCTGTGTTTTAGAAAAAAATATGTGTAACTGTAGCATATCACTGTGCTCAGTGGTATAGTGCTTTAGCTTTGCTGTTACAAATCTCTACTTCCAGAGGGTAGAAATTGAGCTTGATAACACTCTCATGATATGTGAGCGAACGCCCTCCCTTCGTGTTGCCGGATGCATCGAGTAAGCCGGACTAGTAAGGCTTTTGTGCACCGGAGGCAATTTAACTTAATTTGTTTAAAAGGTATTTTGTCTTCACTGGCTAGAATGTCTTTTGTTAGTGTTGGATACTCTCTTTGAATCCAGGCTGGGGAACTCTCTTTCAACACTGCAGGATACTAAATGATTCCTCTCAAACATTCATATAGTATGGTCTTCTCTGGGAGAGACTGAAATTCACGCTTTTATTCCATTTCCAAATTAGAATTCTAAATCGTGAGAGGTAGTTTTGTTCTTAAAAGCAAGTGAGGTCCAATTCAGGGTTCCCTGAGTTCCAACGAAGTTGTCTCTCAAGGATTGAGATTTGATTGAGTAGAGCTCAGCATACTTTGGAAGGTTTTTTTGTTGGTTGGTGTTTTATTTGTTTTTAAAGCTGAATGAGCCTCTCAAATGGTTCCAGCTGTAGATTAGCCCTATTAGAATTTATCAGGAACCTACTGTGAGGCAGTAACCAGTCTGCTTACTCATTGCTCAGGGAAATACCAGCGTTTTTGCCCTGGTTGGTGTGGCTCAGTGGTTCAGTGTCGGTTTGGGAATCAAAGGGTTGTCAGTTCGATTCCCAGTCAGGGCATATGCCTGGTTTGTAGGCCAGGTCCCCAGTAGAGTGTTCACAAGAGGCAACCACACGCTGATGTTTCTCTCCCTCTCTTTCTCCCTCTCTTCCCCTCTTTAAAATATAAATACATAAAATATTTTTTAAAAAAGAAAATACCAGAGTTTTGGCTTGTTCAACAAGGTATTAATTTATTAAACTATTACCATGTGCCAGACCCAGCTCTGGATTCTGGACATAGCAGTGAAGAGGACATTGTTCCTGCTATATTCACAAGCTTATATTCACGAGGGAGGGAAAGTCATTAACAAAGAGAACAAAACAATTATAGTGATATGTGCGTTAAGGAAACAAATAGGGAGCCATGAGCAAGAATAACATCGGACATAATGAAGGCCTCTCAGAGGAAGCAGCATTTTTTTGAGACCTAAAGCATGACTCCGGGCCCAGCCAGCAAAGAGCCAGAGGGTGAGCATTCCCGGGAAGCACTGAGGCAAAGTCCCAGAATGGGACAAAGTGTAGGAGATGCCCGTCGTTCCCACGGGTAACAGGAGGCCACTGCAGGGAATGGGTGCCACGCAGGGGAACGTGGCATCAAGTGCGACTGAAAAGGGAGGCGAGGGTAGATTACCAATAATGTTAAGAAGTCTGAGGTTCGTCCCACCTGCAGCGGGAGGCTTTTAAGCAAGGGAATGACTTAGTTTATGTAATGTTTTAGGAAAAAAACACTCTGGCTGCTTGGTGGAAAGTGGGTTTCAGAAGGGAAGGAGGAAGCAAGGAGACCAGTTAAGAAGCTTTTGTGATAGCTCAGATGGAAGATGATGCTTTTGTGGACAGGGCTGGTATCAGGGAAGATGAACAGATCCAGATGGGTAGATTCAAGAAGGTTTTTAAAAATAACAGGACTTGTTACCAGGCTGGACTGGAAGGCAAAGGACAGAAAGAAATCAAAGATGCTTTCGGGGAAGACTGAGAAGATAGGTCACGGTGCTATTTATTGAAATTGCAAAAGTGAGGACAAGAATGGCTGTGGCAGGGGGTTGGGGGCGCCAAGCAGGATTTAGTTTTAGAAATTGAAATACC
>PVKM010038839.1:0-13985 GCA_004027735.1 Carollia perspicillata | reverse complement strand
TCACAGAATTGGTTGATTTTGGTCGCAAATTAGATGAAAAAATGAAGACCTTCATAAGTGAAATGATGGAAAATGCAGAGGGAACCAGTAGTGATGAGAAGAAAACTGAGTCTCAAATCAATGGAGTGGACCAGAAGGAAGAAACAAACAGCCAAGCAGAAAAGAATGAAGAAACAAGAATTCAAAAAAATGAGGAGAGTCTTAGGAACCTCCAGGACATCTTTAAACGTTCCAACATCCGAATTATAGGAGTACCAGAAGGGGAAGGAGAAGAGGAAGAGCAACAAGTGGAAAACTTATTTGAACAGATAATAAAGGAGAACTTCCCCAATCTGGCAAAGGAAATAGACTTCCAGGAAGTCCAGGAAGCTCAGAGAGTCCCAAAGAAGTTGGATCCAAGGAGGAACACACCAAGGCACATCATAGTTACATTAGCTAAGATTAAAATGAAGGAGCGAATTCTAGAAGCAGCGAGAAATAAGGGGGCTGTTACCTACAAAGGTATTCCAATCAGACTGTCAGCTGATTTCTCAAAAGAGACCTTACAGGCAAGAAGGGGCTGGAAAGAAGTATTCCAAGTCATGAAACACAAGGACCTACATCCAAGACTGCTCTATCCAGCAAAACTTTCATTCAGAATGGATGGGCAGATAAAGTACTTCTCAGATAAGATCAAGTTCAAGGAGTTCATCATCACCAAGCCCTTACTATATGAAATGTTAAAGGGACTTACCTAAGAAAAAGAAGATAAAAATATGGACAGTAAAAGGACAGCAAACTCACAGTTATTAACATCCACACCAAAACCAAAAGCAGACTAAACAGTCACCTAAAACAGGAGCAGAGCCACAGAAATGGAGGTCACATGCAAGGTTAGCAACAGGGGAGTGGGAGGAGAGGGTGGGGAGAAGTTACAGAGAATAAGTAGCATAGACGGTGGGGAGAAAATAGACTGGGAGAGGGCAAGAGTAGTGTGGGAAATGTAGAAGCTAAAGAACTTATGATACATGGACATGAACTAAAGAGGGGGAGTGTGGGTGGGAGGGGGTGTGCAGGGTGGAGGGGAATGAAGGGGGAAATGGGAGAACTGTAATGTCATAATCAATAAAATTTTTTTTTTAAAGATAAAAAAAAAAAGTAGACGAAGAGCCAAAAGCAGCATCTGGGAACTGGGATTTAAGGTAAAACGGACGGTGAGAGAAACAATACCACGTTGGCCCGTTCTGGACACACAACCATCAGGTGAGTGTCTGAACAGTTTAATCTAAATCACAGTACCAGAAGTAAAGCAGCAGCAACCTGACAGGCCAACCAAAAACAAAGAAACACACACACAAAACAGCCCTTGGCAGCAGAGCTGTTGTGGGGAGTGAGTTGGACGGGCAGGAGACAGGAACTTCAACAAGGAACTGAACAGTGACTCCTAAAAACTGTTAGGCAGAGTCGTAGTGGGCATATTCCAATATAACAATGAATATTATCCAGATATATTTGGAAAACACACTATTTTAAAGCACATGTATTTAAAAATGTGAAATCTTTACCTTGTAATACTTTGATCCAGATTCGTTTTGAAACAATGTTAGACATTTGCTGTCAAGTCTCCAATAATGTCTCTTTCTCTATAAAATAAAGAACATAAAACTGAAGTTCAAATAATGATTCCTCCCACGTACCTTTCCTTTTCATTTCTATTCATAAATTTGTACTTTTTAATAGGTTTAAAATTCATGAGGTTCAAAATTCTGAAAATATAGAAGATACATAGTGAAAAGTACACTCCCACCATCATTCCTACTCAAATATAGACATCAATATTGCTAAGTTTTGGCAATCCTTTTAGAGAACTTTATACATGAACACACAAATATATGCGTATTATACACACACAGATACGGAATTTACCTATTGGCTAAATTTCTAAAGGCTGGCTTGCTGGGTCAAAAGATATATTTACATGTGATTTTGCTTGACAGTATTAAATTACCTACGTAAGATTTCACCCAGTTTAAAGGTTAATCAGCAACATGAGAGTGCCTGTTTACTCACACCTTCACAAATGCTGTATGTTACTAGACTGTTTGATATACTGATAAATAAAAACTGGTATTTAGTGAAATTTTAGGTTGTATCTTAAGATCGGGCTATGTTTAAGGGTCATTTGTATTTTCTTATCTGTGAACTCTGTTCATAAGTTTCTCATGTAGTAATATGTATTCAGGATTCCTCCATGTCTCTTCATGGCTTGATGGCTCATTGCTTTTTAGTGCTGAATAGTATTTCACTATCTGAATGTACCACAGTTTACTTATTACTCACCTACTCAAGATTACCTCACTGCTTCCAAGTTTTGCAATTACGAATAAAGGTAATATAAACATCCATATGCAGGTTTTTATATGGATATAAATTTTCATCTTCTTACAGTTATTTACTGCAAAGAGTGTGATTTCTAGATCATATGATAAGAACATCTTTTGTTTTGTAAGAAACTACCAAACTGTCTTCTGAAGTGGCTGTACCAATTTGCATTGCCATCAGCAATGAATGAAAAGTGCCTGTTGCTCTATATCCTCACCAGCATTTGGTGTTGTCAGTGTTCTGGATTTCAACCATTTTAATAGGTGTATAGTGGTAGTTTGCTGGTTTAATTTGCATTTCCCTGACAACATATAATGTGGAGCATCTTTTCATGTGCTTATTTGCCATCTGTGCACCTTCGTTGGTGAGGTATATGTCAAGGTCCTGTGCCGATTTTTTAAAAAAAATTTTATCTGTCCTAGCTTGTGAGGCTCAGTGGACTGAATGCCAGCCTGCAAATCAAAGGGTCGCTGGTTCAGTTCCCAGTTTAAGACACATGCCTGGGTTGAGAGCCAGGTCCTGGTAGGGGGTGTGTGAGAGGCAACCACACAAATGTTTCTCTCCCTCCCTTCCCCTTTCTAAAATAAATAAAACAAAATAAAAAGGTTTTTTATCTTCACTCGAGGATATGTTTGATTTGAGAGAGAAGAGAGACACTGATGTGACAGAGAAACATTGATCAGCTGCCTCCCACATATGACCAACTGAGGATCGAACCCACAACCTAGATATGTGTTCTGACTGGGAATCAAGCCTGCAACCTTCTGGTGTATGGGACGATGCTCCAACCAACTGAGCCACTTGGCCAGGGCTGGGCCCATTTTTAAAATTGTGTTATTTTCTTACACTTGAGTTTCAAAAGTTTTTTGCACATTTTGGAGAACCGTCTTTTATCAAATGTCTCTTGCAAATATTTTCTTCCAGTTAGTGGCTTGTCTTTCCATTCTCTTGACAGTGTCTTTAGTAGAGCAGAATTTTTTAACTTTACTAAAGTACAGCTTATCAATGATTTCTTTTATAGGTTATACATTTGGTGTTGCAAAAGGTTATGCAAAGGGTCTATCCTTAGACTTTTTCTGACTCTACTGCTACACCAGTTCACAATACATGAAATATTCTGCCTTTTAAAAATCTTTACAAATAATTTCAGGGGGAAAGGGGAAGGGTTTACAGGAACAAGTATAGAGGACACATGGACAAAAGCTAGTGGGGGGTGGAAATGGGAGGGAGGTGGGGAGAGTTGGGGGGGTGGGCTGGGATGGGAGTAAAAGACAGAAAACTGTACTTGAACAACAATTAAAATTTAAAAAAAAAAGGAAAAAAACCTTTACAAGTATATATATATCTGATTCTCATTTTGATTTAAAAATGTACAATGCAGGACATAACGAAGTTTTGCTACCATATTTAAATGTCTGTGGTTACTGACCAAGGTGTCCCTGCTGGTGTAATGGACCATCCATCCTTCCTTCACCATAGTGCTGCTCTTCCTCTTTGTGTGCTTGATGGATTGGACGACCCTCATCAGTGGAATATTATTGCTTGTGGAAGGACTAAAAAATATTTAATATTCATGATAAATATTGATAATTACAACTTAAAAAATCATATAAGTTAATCAAGCATTTTTAAAGATAATGAGCTAAAATTTTTCAAAATATCTTAGGAAGACAAACAGTGGCTTCAGGAAATAAATTTATTGTTATGCTGATACACAGCTGATCTATAAAAGATTAAGATAACACTGTAGGTCCTCATTATTTGCCGTAGGTATTTCTGGAGGTCACGAAGCATAAGGAAACAATGAAGAGAGCAGAAGGAATCCTCCCCAGTTAGAAGATCTGGAGCCTGGGGGAGAGTCCCACTGGGGACCGCTGTTGAGAAAGCTTCCTGTCCCAGGCAGCATGACAAATTAGTGAATTCACAACCAGGCCAAAAGCAAGTATACTTATACTCAAGGGTTCAAAAGTCAAATTCTATTGTTTATGTTGATAGTAAAAAGTACTTCTGGTAGAAACTATTGAAGAGAGAATGATTTGCAGATATTAAGAAAATAGTGTAATGAGTCACAATGGGTTACACTGAAACATAGGTAACAGTGTAGCTGGAGAAAAAGAGCAATTTGGGGAGTGTGTATGAAAAAAACACTGTTTTTGAATTTCAGTCTTGAACAGTTAAATCCTTTCTCTTAAATTTATGACGTATTCATGCTCAGGAAGCTAAGTTTTCTCAATAGTCTCCAAACTGGGTAAACGAGTTTTAGTTAATAATGTTAAGATAATAAGACCTGCAATTTAAGGACAAGTCAAACTGAATAAATGATAACTCTGCCATGCGAGATTGATAAATGACCCACTTCTCTTAAATACATCTTTGTTGACAATGAAAAACAAAATCTGCCAAAGTGTTAATATTCTACTATGAAGTAGTACATCCTATGGGGCTGTATATACAAAATACTGAATTTCTGTTACCGTTCAGGATATTTACAAGTTTTATAATCAAATACCATTTTTACAAAGTGCTAAAAGGCACATTAACTGTGCATATGAAAACTGCCCCCAAACTCGTCACCATCATCTCTGTGTAACTTTTTCAGGCGCATGCCTACCGTGTTTCTAACACTGGGTAATCTGCCAGTGTAAAGGCCGTGTGAAGCTGGTGGCCTTACCTGGTGGTTCAATTCTGGCACCTTAAAGGAGCTGTTCCACAGCTCGACAGCACATCTAGACTGTATTTAAATAAAGCATTTTTGTCTTTTAAAAAACAGAATTATCATACCTTTCCACCTTGAGTGGATGGAGAGAGTGGTAATTTATTTCAGAAATACTGCGGTGCATGTAAAAGAATTAGCCACAATTTAATTAGATTTTAAATTACATTTTTGGTTCCACTTAAAGAGATGTGGCTTTTTCCTCATTAATGAAGCTCCTGGACCAACTCTGCATTTGGAAGTACAATAGCTTACAATACCTAAACGTGTATTACCTGATTGTTTTAACAGCTTCTTCATCTCTTTCCACGTCAAGATCGGACGGATCCAGGAAGAACATTTTATCTTCTGGGGGAGATGGTTCTTCTGTGTCGTCCAAGCTCCTACCACCATCACTGTTCATATCACTACTGTCAATATCCATCGGCATATCTGTATCTGTTCCCAGACTGGAAGGTTCTGGCAAAGTTTTAAATGAACTTCAGAGTATTATACTAATGAGATACCAATACATCTATATGGAGACATTATATTAAATATGAAAAAAAAGTTTTAAAACTCTTAAATGAAAAGGTAGGAAATATCTTTATGATTTAAGATAAAGAAATATTTCTTAAGAAAGATAGAAAATGCACAAACCATAAGGCAATAAAAGCAATTTATTTGATTATACCAGAATTTTAAATTTCTGTATGACACAAGATACTAGAAGCAAAGTAAAAGATTTACCCACGACTATACTTGTGACCAACTGGCTTTCTACCAGAGTCTAAGGCAATTAGTATAAAAAGAATAAACAGTCTTTTCAGTAAATGGTATCAGGACAACTAGAAAGCTACATGTAAAAAAGTGAAATTAGACCCCTTCCTTAATAAAATGCAAAAATGAACTTAAAGCAGATCACAGACCTAAATATAAGAGCTAAATCTATAAAACTCTTAGAAGAAAACATAGGGGCAAATCTTTGTGGCCATGGGTTAGGCAAAGCCTTCTTAGATATCTATGCAACCAAAAACATAAGTGACAAAAGAAAAAAATAAGTAAACTGAATTTCATCGAAATTGAAAACTCGTGTTCTGCTAATACTACCTCAAGAAACTAAAAAGCCTACAGAATGAAACTATTTGTAAATCACATGATCAAATAAGGAATTGGTATCCAGACTATTTAAAGAACTCTTATAATTCAATAATAAAAAGATAAATAACGTAGGTAAATGGGCAAAATATTGCAATAGATGTTTTGCCAAAGCAGATGTAAAAATGACCAATAAGTACATGAAAAGTTGTGCAGTATCAATTAGCCATCGGGGAAATGCAAATCAAAACCACAGGGAAATATCACTTCATGCTCACTAGGATAGCAATAATCAAAATAACACAATAACAAGAGGTGGCGAGGATGAAGAGAAATTAGAGTCCTTACAAACTGCTGCTGGGACTGTGAAACAGTACAGTTGCTTTGGAAAGCATTTGGCAGTCCTCCAAATGTTAAACACAGAGTTTATCGTATGACTCAACAACTCCACTACTAGGTATCTACCCAAGTGAAATGAAAATGTATGTCCACAGAAATTATGCTCAAATGTCCACAAGCAGCATTATTCATAATGAATCCAAACTGGATACAACTCAAATGTTCATTGACTGGTGAATGGGTAAATAAAATGTAGTACTTTCATGCAGAGGAATATTATTAATCAATAAAAAATATGTTACAATATGGCTAAATCCTGAAGACATTATGCTAAGTGAAAGAAATCAGTCACAAAAGACTACATATTATATGATTTCATTCATATGAAATGTCTAGAATAGACAGACAAACCCATAAAGATAGAAATATGATTAGTGCTTGCCAGGGGTTAGGAGGGAAAAGTGGATGGGAAATGACCACCAACGGGTATGGAGTTTTTTTTCTGGGTGAGGGAAATGTTCTAACATTAGATTGTAGTGACATTGTGTAACTGTGAATAAACTAAGTGGGTGAATTGTAACATATACAAGTTATACACCAATAAAGCTGCTTAAAAAATGATAAGCCAGCAACTGAGAGGAGTCTGTATCACAGATAACTGACAAAGAATTAGAATTATCAACAACTTCTGCAAATCAGTAATAACTAATATACAAACAAAATAATGGATAAAACTTGTGAAGAGGCAATTTATAGTGGAAAAAACCCTAAATAACCAGTAAACATTTGAAAGGTACTCAAATTCATTAGTAATCAGATAAATACACATTAAAATAAATGTAAATAGTAATTCACATCCATTTGTCAACACATATAAAAGTACAAAAATACATGAAAAGACTTCAGTAACGTAGAAAAATGAGAAAACCAATCATGCTCCATCAACGGTGTTAAACAGCAACCATAAAAAACACGCCTTAAGAGAAAATGATAAACTCTTAAGGAGTTGTAATTTCCATCCTGTATGCTTTTTGTCCTACAGAACTACTTACATTCAATTTTTACCAGTCATGGAAATGTTAAAGAAAAATTATGCTGAATGTTTAAAGTCATTACTCCATCTCTCCAAAAAAGGTACTAATCACTTTGATTAATATAATCTTGAAAAGAGAAAAAATGCCAAAGAAGGGGAAATGTTTAGCTAATGATTATTTAATGGAGAAAGAGATGGTGAAGCTATACAATATGTTCTAATAACTATGGACTAAGAGGTCACATCATCTGGGTTCAAATCCCAACTCTACCACTCAATGGCTGTATTTTTCTTTGTGCCTAGTTTAACTCCCCTGTAAGTACTTACCTCAAAGAGTTGTTAAGTGTAAATTTCAGTATGTGTAGTGAGTTTAGAACATTCCTGGCATATAAAAAGCAGTCAATAAATGTTAGAACTACAAACTAGTTCTAGGAATAACAACAGGGTTTTAAACTATGTCTTTTGACATCTAAAGATCAAAGGAGATATCCAGCGCTATTTGCTATATTAGACTATAAAGTAGTAGGTGGCTAAAGGGAAGATGGGAAAGGATAATTAGTAATAAAAATACATCATTACTGATCTCTGTATTTTGCTTGATTATTAAATCAGAAAAAAGTCAAAGTCAAAAAACAAAATACAAAAATATAACACCATATAAAGATAATACAAAAAGAATTGTGACCTTTTTAAATCTTTTATGAAAATTAATAAAAAGATTTTTACCTCCATTGAAAGTAACCTCTCCAAGGCAGTCTCTTGGTACTTTTGATGCACAGCGTTTATGGCAGTTGAATTTGCAATCTAAAATAAAATACTCAGCTTATTAATTTATGTCAAAAGTCAGGCAATATCAGATATGATTAAAGACTTTCTTTAAATCGCTCACAAATAGGGTATTGGAAATGACAATGAAGATAAAATAAAGTTTTATCTTAGTTTTCCTCTACGAAGAACTGAGGTCTTGGGACTAAAGGTCTAGTTTCAAATTATGAGGCCCCCTCTTAACACTTATTTTAACTCCTCAGGGCTCAGTTTTTTAAATCTGTAAAATGAAGTTAAAATGTTGCTGGCAAGTCTGTTTCCTTCCCTTAACCTACATTCATCTTGCCAAATACCCCTCAAAGGTTTCTCAGGCTGATTCAATTCCCTTCCAGTACATGTTAGGCCTTACTTACAGTGTCTATTCATTAAGGACCTAGTGCGTACACGGAAAAAGAGACTGAGATCCCACAACCAGTTATTAGGAGTCAGTGAGAGCTTTCCCATACAACTTTGTAAGGAAGGGCTGAGCTTCTCATGTACAAGGTCTTCCACTAATACATAATGGTTCTTTCCAGCCTGCAAGAACCTCAGAGTTGACAGCACTGCAAATCACTGTCAGGTACAAGTGGTTCAATACTACTGTGTAACTCAGGGGTTCTTAAACTACGGTCCCCAGATCAGCAGCATCAGCATCATTTGAAAACTTCTCGGAAATGCAAATATTGGGGTCCCACCCCAGAACTACTGTATCAGCAGCTCTGAGAGGGGGGTAGAGAAATGTGTTTTTTAATATGCTCTTTAGGTGACATTAAAATTGAAAGACACTGCTGTAAACTACTGTCTAACACCACCTTTGAAATACATCTACCAGCAATAACTGGGTAAAAGTGTAATGTCAGGTTCTGACTTAAAAGAAAAAGCCCCATCAAATGAATAATTTGGTGGATAATAAAACTGGTATCATATAACATTATCTTTTTAAATGAGAGGCCCTTGGAAAAATGCATACATATTAATATCTTGAATATATCTTAAGTAATTCGTTTGTTTATCTCCTAAGTTTTATAAATTGTACGAGGTTCCTATTTTCCTTGTTTGCAAATAACAAGGTTTCCATTTTCCCTTTGAAAATGTAGAGCCAGATTTGTGGCCCATCTGCAGCAAGTATGGAAGTTCTAATGGCAAGCACTTTTATTTCTCTGTACTCCTGCTCATGTTTTATTAATTTGTTTCTGCTTTCTTATATTTTATATATGCTCTCAAGTTGCCTTGTGGTCTTAATATAACAAAGTAAAAAATAAACAGAGGACTGAGTTGTTCCTGGAATTGTATTGTTTTCTCAAATAATCCAGCATTACTGTTTTATCTTAAAGACTAAATTATTATTTTCATTGTTATCTTTAAAAGTGAATGAAAATTATAACTATTTTACTTTTTAAGGATTTTAATTCATATTATAAAAGTACAAGAATCACTGAAGTAAATTCTGATTGATTTTGATTGATAAACAAAATAACTACAACCAATAGAATCACAAAACATTATTCTTTTAGAGCTCTAAGAAATTAAACTAATAACCCAGTGACAGTTAACTGGTTTTATTCCAATTCATTGATCTACATATTTATTTTAGTTCCTCTACAAAACACTATACTTTTCTGCATATGGTTTTAGAATGTTTCTGTTCTGCTCAGCAGAGCAGCACTATTTTACTACATTCAGCAAGATTATCTGTTGGCTAGAATTTGTACATCTGTTATTAATGTTCTTTCCCAAAACATTCCTTAGTGGCTGCTTGCCAGTATACTTTAGTGTTGATATTTTAAAGCAGTAACATATATTAACTCATATTCAAAAGTCAGCTGTTGAAATAAAGTTTCAACATGTAATTACGCCTGCCGGACGGTTATTAGACACTTGACAACAAACGTACAACCTATTTTCTATCTGGTGTTCCCCAATGCTGTCAGTTTTTACATACTAAAGTTAAATTTATATACAATTATTTGATTTTGTATTGTAAACAGGATTCACTGTTGCAAAGACCTCAAATATAATGTTTTATTTAGATAAAACTAGCTTTTTCTACTCCACAAATACTTCTACTATGTAAAAAGTATGGTACCAAGAACTGTTAAAATAATCACAGGAAAAATAAGTACAGGAGATTATAGAAAGGTAACACCATATCCTGTCTTAATGACTAATAATACATTTAAATTCTCTGTTTTGGTTTTCACGCTATTGTACAGCATTGGTAAGAAGATAAGATTTAAAAAATATAAAATCATCTTTAAAAAGCATAAAAACAATATGTAACTATAGGAAAAGTTATTCCATTATTCTATTAAAAACCTGGTTCATTACAATATGTTTCTCAAATACTATGACAGTGTTTTGGGTTAGCATCCAAATATAGGTGACCCCTATTGTAAGTGGCTTCTACTATCTTCTACCCGTTCTGGGAATGACAGTTTTTGTACAGCTCTCCTAGCTACATAATTTAAAACAAAAATAACAAAACTCTTGTAATGTGTGTACATTTAATGGAAAAGAGAAAGCATTACTTTTTATCTTAGGTAGTATCTGGTTTTGGAATCAGTAAGACTTAATTAATCTCAAATATCAGCTTACCTGCCTACTGACTCTTCTGTATTACCAAGTATTAAGCAGCCATACCTCAGATATCCAAATTCTAGTTTTCCTGTTTATATTCTATTTCTTTAGCATAGTTCCTGGTACATACTACACATTGAAAACAATAGTAGTTGTTAATAAATGTTTCTGCCTGTGGGTATCTTTTTAAGTTATCAACTACAAAACCAATTTCTTTGCTTAATACTTCTAAATATAAATATTAGGTTGGCCAAAAAGTCAGTATAGTCTTTCTATAAAATAAAAGGCACGTTTTTCATTTTCACCAACAACTTTATTAATTTAGATAGTTGGAGTATGTTGGTTATCTCCCACGTGGTATAACATTGATTCTTGTCAATTAATGTCCCGATTTGATCGGTATCAACATCAGCTGGTCTACCCGACCAACATCAGCTGGTCTACCCGACCGTGGAGCATCGTCCAGTGAGAAACCTCCAGCACAAAACTTCACAAACCACCTCTGTCACATTCAATCAGTCACAGCACCTTCTCCACACACTGCACAAATCTTTTTTTTTTTTGCGTTTCAGTTGCATTTTTACTTTTCTTGAAATAATAAAGCATAATATGCTAAAAATGTAGGTTATTTTCTTCCATCTTCAATATTAAAATGGCTATACAAAAATCCACCAATTTTGATAAGCTTTTTCAAATGCACACTGATGTGACAGTTGCCACAATACAATTTAACGATGTCGTTTCAAATGAAGTTAAAGACAAGTAGGTGCTACTAGAGCCATCTTATGGGGAAAAAACTAAACGAATTTTTTGACCAACCCAATATTTGAAATGCACATTTGCTAACAAAAAGTTATAAATTTTAATTCAGAAAAATACCCCATCCTACCTTTACACTGCATTCCTTGGCGAAAGAGCCCTTTCAGTAACCGCTTGCAGTACTGACATATTGTGGGACGGGTGTACGAGTGAACCGCAAACGTGTGCGGAACTTTTACTCTGCACATTACCATCTTTTCCATCCAGATCGGGCGACCACTCCAAGAAGGAATTCTCTTACTTGGTTCTTGGTGAACATGTGACTGAAACATACGTAACTTCCATAAGTCAATATTAAAAACAAAATATTAAGAGCAGGGCTTGACCACAAATGTCATTTTTTTCAAACACTACAGCCAAAAATCTAAAAATGTGGATCTCAGCAGTTTCCTTTGGAAGCTTAACTTACCAACCTTTGAATGAGAAAAGTGCAAACTTTTTGCTATTTATCATTTTTTTTTAAAAAAGGATATTTTCATCCTCATATATGTATGCTCACTGGCTAGCTATTATTTGTCAGGCACATATGGCATTTTTCAAATAAAAAACAAAGGGCTTAAAATCAATTTTTAACAGATGTTCAAATTCCTCCAAAAACCTTACAAGGAATTAGTCACAGAAAAAGTAAATAAATTCAGAAAGTGTTATTGCTGTTCATATTAAATTACTGAGCATAGTGTCTGAAAATATTCCATAACGAGTTAGTTTTTCAAATTTTAAAAAAGACTAAAATATGTATGTAAAAATTTAAGTCTAATTAACGATGATGACACAAATAATGGCAGAGTCAAGACTAACTAAAGCAACTTCATCCCCAGTAATTAGGCTTTAAAAAGTTCCTTGATATTTTAAATGTGTCCCACTTATTCAGACTTTCCTTTTTTTTTTTTAAGCAAGTAAAACAATTAAAGAAGGCACTGATTGAAAATTTTTGTGTAACCTGAGGGATAGGTGTTTTTTGCAACTAGGGCTCTTTCTATACATACAAAAGGAGTAATCATATTAAATTATATATGAGTTGAATGTGGCTCATCCCAGTCATTCCACTTTCATTGATTACTATAGGCCAGGCCTAATACTATGTATGGGGATACACAAATAAATATAGTCCATGTTGTCAAGCACAAAACCAAATACTCATGTAACTGTAGTATAGACTTTATCGTAGCTGCATGCATCTTTACTGCTAAAACTGAGTTCCTGAGATCTTTTTTTAAAATACTTGCCCGAGGATACATTTACTGATTTTAGTGAGAGAAGAAAGGAAGGGGAGGGAGGGAGAGAGACACTGGTATGAGAGAGACAGATCAATCGGCTGCCTTCCGTGCGCACCTCATCCAGGAAACCAAACACAATCTACGTGTGTGACCTGGTATTGAACCTGCGACCTTACAGTGCACTAGATGAAGCCGCATCCAACCAAGACACACGGGCCAGAGCTAGGTCCTGAGATCTTTCATATGCTTTCTGTAACCAGTAATGTCTGTACTCTCATAAAAGTTGAGCCATTCTACATTGATATATCAACCAACAGAAGGAAAAGAAGCCAGAAGAACAAAAAGAGAAGTGTGAGAGACGAATGAAATGAGGAGACGGTGAAAAAAGATTTTTTGAAGAAAGTAGGAAGAAGGAAAAGAAGAAAAAAAGCAAAGAACAGATGAATGGAGAAAAGAACTATAAAAAGAATATAAATATAGCCTCTGATGGCTAGGTTTTCAATGATGTGCAGTCAGAAATTTTCTAATAAATTATGTAGTTAAGAAAAGTACGAACAGAAGGTCGAACCCAAATGAAACTTGTATGCTCTATGTGTCTAAGGTGTCCTGCTCTAGTGTGGCACATCCTTCACCCATGCTGCTACGTACGGATCATCTTCAGCAAAAGAAATACCACAGTGATATTGCAAAGCTAACTAAGAAGCTGGTGAGAACCGGAAACAGATGTTTTAGGCCTTTGTTCATTCCTGGCTTCCTACTTAACACTCTGTCTCTTGCTCCTGCTTCTACCACTTTCAGTGTGTCTCAAGTTTAAAACACACAAGAAAAAATAAGACTAATATAGCCAGTCACCATTAAACATGTATGATACCCCTATAAGGAAGAACATTCCAAACAGATCCCTTCATATACCAACGGCCAGTTAGGTCCTGCTGGGACTGGGGTATTTGGGACATGGTACAGAACATGTGTACAAGCACTGTGCCACGGCATGAAGTCTGGCACGTGAGAACTTAGGAGGCACTTACTTACTGTGCAGCCACTT
>PVKM010038838.1:0-13979 GCA_004027735.1 Carollia perspicillata | reverse complement strand
TAATGTAATTATGATGTGCCTTGGTGTGTTTCTCTGTGGGTCCACCTTCTTTGGGACTCTCTGAGCTTCCTGGACTTCCTGGAAGTCTATTTCCTTTGCCAGATTGGGGAAGTTCTCCTTTATTATTTGTTCAAATAACTTTTCCACTTGTTGCTCTTCCTCTTTCCCTTCTGGTACTCCTATAATTCGGATGTTGGGACATTTAAAGATGTCCTGGAGGTTCCTAAGCCTCTCCTCATCTTTTTGAATTCTTGTTTCTTCATTCTTTTCTGTTTAGTTGTTTCTTTCTTCTTTCTGGTCCACTCCATTGATTTGATTCCCAATTTTCTTTCCATCACTATTGGTTCTTTGTGCATTTTCCTTCATTTCACATAGTGTAGCCTTCATTTTTTTCATCTAATTTGTGACCAAAATCAACCAGTTCTGTGAGCATCCTGATCACCAGTGTTTTGAACTGTGCATCTGATAGGTTGGCTATCTCTTGGTCACTTAAAAGTATTGGCTCTGGGGCTTTGATTTGTTCTTCCGTTTGTGCCATAATTTTTTGATCTGGTGCACCTGTTACACATGAGGGTGGGGCAACCCAGTCACTGGGTTGTGACGCTATATGTGGGGGTGGGTGAGAGAGGGAACAATGGCGCTTGCTCCGCTCGTATTTCAGTTCCTTCCTCCGCTTCCCACAAGCAAATTGGGCCCTTCTGGTGCTGGTTCCCGGGTGGGTGGGCTTGTGTGCATTCTAGGACCCTATGGGTCCCCCCAACAAACTCTCCTGTAAGGCTGGGAGTCTCTCTCGGCACCTCTGCCCCCACAAGTGTTTTCAATTGGTGTTTTAGGCTTTATTTCCCATTGCCGGGACCCTGAGTTGTGCAGTCTGTCTCGCTACCCATTTCGCCTGGTTTATCCTCATGCGAATGTATGACCACGGTCAGCCAGCGGCCTTGCACGCCTCACTGGGTCTGCCCATTTCCCGGGGTCTGCTAGCCCCGCACCGGCTATGCGCCTGCCTGCATGCCTGGGTCTGCCAGCCACCACTTTTTTCTGCCGCGACTCCTCTCAGCAGGTCACCAACTTCTCCCCTCTTACCGGTCTGGATGAATGGTTGTTGGACTTCCGTACAGTTCAGTTTTCTGTCTGTTCTGGTTGTGTCTTTGTTTCTAAATATTTGTTGTCCTTAATTTTGGTTGTGTAAGGACGTACAGTGTTTCCACCTATGCCTCCATGTTGGCTGGCAGTCCTGTTTTTCTTTTTAAATATTACCTTTTATGAAGTAAAGAATAAGTACCATCTTTGGCCTTTGCCTAAATCTAACTTTTTATACCTTGGTTTAGTTGCTTTTTCAAAATAAGCTCTGAGTTAGGAGTTTGGTGGAGGTGGCGGCAGTGGTGGAAGGGGTGGCGGTGGTGGCAGTGGTGTGGTAATACTGTTTTAAGACAAATCCCTTCCAAGATATGCAGGTGTCCTTCCTGGAGGCCTTGTCAAGTGTACCCTCCTAGTACAGCCTCCTGGGAAGTTTTGGCTGCCTTGGGGTCTTCTGAGAACTTGCTGCGTTCAGAAAATGACACTGGAGCACCCACTGGTCCACTTAAACAGTGCTGAATCAGCTCTAAGCCTTGTCAAAGTACTGGGCCAAGCCAGACAGCCGGTTTCCCTCAGTCTGTGGCACTGGATTCTATTTGAATTCACTCTCTGGAGTACCTGGAAGATGGGAAATATCTGGAACTGAGATTCACATTCTAGTTGATTTACACTTGCCCCAGCACACCAGCATGAGAAGGTGAAGTAGGCTGCCCTGAAAACTCAACCTGCTTTGTGCTTCCCTGAGCTGGGACACGGGGAAGACGTTGGAGAAGGAGCGTGGTCTGCATCAGGGGCAGCTGGCCTCCGGGACCTCAGAACACTGAGCCTCGGATGATCAGAATCCCAGATGCTAAAGGAGAGCAAAGATGCTGGGCATGAAATGTGGCTAGTTTTTTTCTCCTTCCTTGCTTTGTCCTTGCCTCCAATTTTCCTGGGCCCCCAGCATTGTTCTTGGAGAGCCCCTATGTAGCTTCCTTCCCCCAAGACTCTCAGGAGTCAAGAGCCAAAATTCTGTGAACAGATGTGCAATGGAGATGGCAGAGGAGGCCAGGAGTAGAAGGGTAGTCTCCTCCTTCATAGAGTTCCCACCTGAATTAGAGCAGGGAGGTGGGCTATTGAGGGCAAGACAAGTATAAGGCAGGGACACCAGGGTGGGCATGGAGCTGCATCCAGGACTGGTGAGGTCTGAAGTTTATAGCATATTGGAAGCCCTCTTGAAAAGAAGAAATACAGGACAGCTAGGGCCCCTCCAAGGATTCTGGAAGAAGCTCTTGCAAGTGAGGAGCTCTCAGCTTAAGCGTCATTAGTTTCCCGGTGTATTAGTCAGTGTTCTCAAGAGAAACAGAACACGCATAATGTGTGTGTATGTGTGTGTGTGTAATGCACACACATATATAATTTGTTTTAAAGAATTGACTCACAGAATTATAGAAGCTGGCAACTTCAAAATCTGCACGGAGGGTCTGGTAGGCTGGAACACTGGGAAGAGCCAGTATTATAGTTGAAGTCCAAAGGCTATCTCCTGGCAGAATTTTCTCTTGCTCAGAGGTCAGCTTGTTCTATTTAAGTCTTCAACTGATTGGATAAGGCCCACCCACACTATGGAGGGCAATCTGCCTTACTTAAAGTCTACTGACTTAAAATCTTACCCCAAAACACCCTCCCTGAAATATCCAGAATAATGTCTGACCAACTATCTAGGGAGCATGCCTAAGCCAAGTTGGTACAAAATTAACCATCACACCTGGTAAATCCTCCTCTGAATATGAGGTTAGCGAGTAGACCAAGTAGTCAGAGAAGGCTTCTTGTGACAGGTGGACTTGAACCAGTGTTGGTGGATGGATTGGGCTTCATGGTGCCCCACTGTTCTTGCATATTAAGCCACAAGAGAGACTACAGAGCCTGTGTCCCAATGCCCTCTTCCAAGTGCCTCACTAGAAGCTGGCAGGATTCTGGGATGGCGAATGGGTCAATAGTCTTTATTCCAAGCAGCTACCAAGGCCATTACTTTCAGCCTACTTGTCCCTGTACTGTCTCATCACGGGAGCCTGTTTTCCTTTTTCTTGTCCTCTTTCCCTTCCCTTTTCTTCTCCTCATACTTTTCCTGTCTCTGCCCTCCTCCATCGGTTTAAACATCAGGCCAGACAAGGTCTGTCTGTCTTGCTGGAGGTCCCAAGAGACTCCAGAAAATGCACTTCATTCCAAATCTGCAGAATGAACCACAGCCTCAGTCCATGGCGCTGCTCATGCATCAGGTCTCAGCGATGCTCAGAAAGAGGCTTTGTCCCGTCCTTTCCTGTCTTCCCTGACCCTGTGCCCAAGCAGCTCTTTGCTAATGTTACTCAGTGTGTGATGTCGTTCATCATGTAGGTATAATTTATACTTTAAGGGAGCTTCTCTACACTCCATGCGCAGGGAAACCAGCCTCCTGGCTATTCCCAGGCTCCCATCAATCTGTCAGACAAATGAGTGTTTTCATTAGCCCTGTAACTAAGGGAGGGAGGCAGAATATTACTATCCCAGCTCAGCATTTAAGCATTTTCTGCCCTAGCCTTGGCCAAGTGGCTTCCATTTCAGTTCCTGTTTTGTTTCCTTGGCTGGATCCCACCCGGACCACCCTCTGAAGGGAGATTCTGAAAGCAACAAGCTGACGAAAATCACCGGAGGGGGATACAATGGATAGCAATGGCCTAGTAAGGCCACAGACACTCCCTTCCAGAACATTCCTTACGGCTTTTTACTACTAGCTTCAGAGTTAGCCTGGGCCCGAAGAAAGGAAAGGCTTCCGCTATGTTTTCTACTCCATGTCAAAACCCGGCCTTGAGATCCTTCTGATTGAAAATGGAGCCAAAACACCATACTACGAAGGTGTATTCACACCAAATTTGTCTGCTTGTCATGGTCCCTTGAATCAAATTTGTCTGCTTGCCATGGCCCCTTGCCTGTATTTAGCACTTAGAGCATTTATCACTCTTTGTCACGTAACCTGACAAGGAGGACAGACCATGTCATCATCCCCATTCTAGAGAGGTGAGGTGAGGCCCATGAGTGCCAGGACTTGAACCTGATCCTTGCCAGTTTGAAAGGGTAGGGGCTCACTTGGCCGGGAGTTCGGATGGTTTTACAGGCCACACCAGAGACCTGGCTGCATTGGGTGTTCTCTTCCAATCTTTTGAGGCTTCATGGAAGAATCTTCGTGGGGTTAGTGAACCAAATCTGGGGACAGCAGCATTCTCCCTGAGGTGTCAGATTCTGAGTGTGAGCTACAGGGCTGTGAGTCTGTGTGGTGTCAGCATTAGACACGAGAGGGGTGATCCAGGGTGTTCTCTCAAAGCAGAGCAAACAGACATTTAGTCACTGGGGAATAAGCGTCCACCAGGCCACCCCCATCCATCTGTCTCCCATGGTGATTTCTGAGTCTCACTCTGAGGTAAGGTCCCCAGTGGTGGGGGCTGGGGAGGAGGGAGGGCTGGTCCCCACTGTAGCTCTCCCCAGATGCCAGGTTGCAGCTAGCCCAGCTAATTGGCAAGAAAAAGAGAGGCAAAAATAGTGAAAATCTGTGAATTAATAAAACAGCCTTGAAGCAACCGCCAAAATGTGTACAAATCATGAAATAATTAGAAGTGTGAAGAATTTGATCGGGTTGGCTGTTTCCAAATCCAGCATCTGATCGCTTTAGGAGGCCGAGGGCTGGCAGGCCATGGGGAGTGGAAATTCTTTCCATTGCATTGTGATTTTGCCTCCCTGGCGCCTGGGCTCCTGAAACCCTTCCAGGGTCCTGGCAGTTTCTGTGGAAGCTGCTGGAATCGAACCTGGACCTTCTGAAGGCCCATTAAGTACACGTAATGTGGAGCATCTTATATTTTAGAAGAAAACTTTGTAAGAAAACTTCTAAAACTTATATTTTAGAAGAAAGTGGTTTTTTTTTACTCTATGGCCTTATTTAATCTCATTATCGCCAAATATTTTTGTCAGCATTTTTTTCAAAGGAGGAAACCAAGGCCCAGAGGGTCAATTGGTAAAAACCCAATTCTAAAAGCTAATGAGCAGAACTAGGGCAAGAGTCAGGGTCTCCCTACAATCCCTGCAACCTCTCTCCCACCCACGTTCTTCCTTCGGACCCCGCCGTGTTTCTCAACAGCGCTAGATATTTGTTTCTCACGATTCTCTTGGCTCACAGCCACCTGCTGTTTTGTCTTCCATGGAATTAAATGTAGGTAAGTTGTTCAACCCATTTGTTTGATTAATAAACTAAGGCTTACAGATAGTTCTCTGCTGATTTTGATTTCATCTTATATTCAGATTAAACTAGGGAGGAGAAAAGGGTCTGTTTTTTCAGACCCTTTCATTGTTCATTGACACATTCATTGTTTTTTAAAAAAATCTGTTTTTTTAAACACATTCATTGTTTTTTAAAAAAATCTTTCTGGAAACATTTTATGGAAAGAGATTTTAGGACTAAGTCTGCTGTGGAAGGATAGAACAATACGTGATTAGAGTTTCATGGTTTGGCTTGGTTCTGTTTCATCTGTGGGGACTTTTTAGAGTAGGTCCTTCCCTTCAATAATTTAAGGGAGAGCATCGCTCAGGGCTGAAGGCAGCATGCTCAGTGGTAGACACTCTGCGAGCAGAAACTGGAGCAGAACGCTGGGAGAGTCACGCAGGCGCTCGGCGTGTGCTGTTAATTTCCCTCCCAGCAGCGAAAGCAGCGAAAGCTCCTGGGAGGATGGTGTTTACATGGCGTTTACATGGTTTACAGCGAGAACGAGCAAATAACAGTGTGATTAAGTTACGCCCATTAGTTGGCTCCATAACCAGAATGGAAATGTACGTGTTAATTTGGGATGGAAAGTTTTCAACAAAGCAATGGCTGCTTGCACAGACTGGTCTCTGGTCCTCTGGTTTGGCCAACAGCAAAGCACTCTGTGGGAGAGGAGACTGGGGAGTCAGGAGCAGCAAAGGCTGCTGAATTTGAGAGGCCCAGTGCAAGATGAAGATGTAGGCCCCTTGTTTGAAAATTATGAAGAATTTCAGGATGGCTGCAGCAGAGCGTGACCAAGTGCAAAGTCTTTCTGAGCATGGTGGGGCGCTGTGGGACTGCATAGTTCCTACGCCCTTGAAGTTGGCCCTGGTTGAAGCCACTGTAGAAAGGAGGATATGAGCTAAGTTCTGTGTGGTTCTTGTTGCACCAAATGCCACTCACCTGGAAAGTAAGAGCTAACAGTCATTTGGCTTATATTTTGGAGTCACTTAGATGCCCAATTCTGTTCCAAGTGCAGGGATTCAGCAGTGAGCAAGCAGGAGCTGCCGGGTCTGTGGTTGTGGCTGAAGGCTCAGGCCTCAGACGGTCAGCTCCCAGAGAACTTTAAGAGCTCCACCTAACCTTGTCTGTTTCCTATCTGTAAATAACATCCACCTCTGCTGTGAGGACTAAGCACATTATAGGCATGTGCAAGTGGGGGCACAGCGAGGGCTTCAGTGAATGCTAGTAGAGAAGCAAGTTTACTTCTTCTTCTCCGGTGGCCTTGCAGTGCACCGGAGGGAGCCAGTGAACGGGGTGGAGAATGCCCCCGGATCATTCATTCTGCCTGGATCCTGGCTCTGTTCCTATGGATGGACACTGAGACTTGGGCATCTTATACCACAAAGCCATTCCCTCTTCTTGCTCCCTATACCCCAGCCTCTTATCTCCATCCTGGGGATGCAGGATTGCTGTGGATGCAGGGACCTCTCTATCCATGGTGTCCTCTCCTGACCCATGCTTCAAGGTCCTGAAGTTCTACTTTTCTCTGTTTCTGCACCTGCGAGGTTCTCAGCAATCTGCTGGATGAAGCTCATACTCCCTTATCCTGATATCCACAGCCTTCCCCCATCTTCCTACACCTTCCTTGCCAGCCAGGCCTCCTCCATCACTTTGTTACACATAACCAGCTTCTCACCCTGACCCTGTCAGCCTCCACATTCATTTTCTCCACCTGTCTCTGAGTTTCAATTCAATTCCACAGACATAGCCCAAGTGCTTCTCCTTACACCCCTTCTGGAGCAAAGTACAGTCAATTCTCATTATTCACAGCTTCCATCTTTGCCAATTTGCCTACCCACTAATATTTATTTTTAACTCCCCAATCAACCCTTATGGTGTTTTCACTGCTATTCGCTGACACGTGCAGATGGAACAGCCAAAAAAGTCGAGTCACCCCACTTGCACATTCCCAGCCAAGACCCAAGGAGGCCACACTCTGCTTCTGGTTCCAGCTGTCGTACTGTAAACAAGCATTCTTTCTGGAGTCTATTTAATGCCACTTCTGTGCATTTTAGTGCTTTTTGTCGATGATTTCTCTGTTTAAAATCCCCCTAAGTGTAGGGCTGAAGTGCTGTCTAGTGTTCCTGAGCACAAGAAGGCTGCGATGTGCCTTGTGGGGAAACAAGTGTGTTAGAAAAGCTTCAACCAGGCATGGGGTATGGTGCTGTTGACCATGAGTTTAGTGTTAATGACTCAGCAATCTGGTCCATCCCAGGAAAGGGGAAATTCGTCAAAATGTATGTGAGGCTACTCCATTGTTTTGACCAGAAGCTGGGAAGAATCCAACCCTGTATTTCCCCTGGGAGCCATGGTTCATGGTCGCTAATTCAGTGTTCATGGAGAGTTTATAGAACATATCTCCCAAAGATACTGAGGATCAACTGTACCCCCCAAAAAAAGTTGGTTTCTACTAAGTGTCAGACATCAGGCAAACCCCTCTGGGACTCTGTGGCTCCCTGCTTGGACCAGACCACTGCTTTTCTATCCCGTGAGCTCATTTGCCATCAATGTCTGCCTATTATTTGACGCACACTTAAATGCTGCCTTCTGATGCTCCTTGATTGTTATTTTAACTCTCCAGGTGTGACCCCCAAATGGGCAGCAAGTCCTCTTAGGGCAAAACACCATTGGCCCTCACAAGTGTGCCTCCCGTGGAGGTGGACGATGAAGGAGTACCAAAGCCAAAGCAATCATTTGAATGGAATGTGCTGGTGGATAGATACTAGACACAGCAGGAAATAATACAACAGAACCTTTATCAACAAGAAAAACTTCGGAGTGCCTGCCCCTCAGGGATGTTGTGAGGATCAGAGATGTTTGCAAAAGCACAAAGTGAACTTTGAAGGTGCCACGTGAGTGTTAGATGTTCTTCGCTATTGACATCCATGGGTGGCCCTGGGGAAGGGATCACCAGGTGGGCTGCCCACGCTCTCTAGGCCGAGGGGCCCAATGCTGCTGGGAGGGGCTTACTCGGCACTTTTGAGGCCAGGACCCCACTGCATCAAACCTGCCAAGGAGTTCACGCTGTGAGGGAAGAACGTGATTTCAGATGACCCTGAGTCAGATGTCCTCTGGCATCTGCCTGCTGGGACTGCCTCCCCTCGGGCACAGGCTACATATTTTCCAGTCAGCCCTCATACAGCCCGGAGTGGTGAGGGGTAGGGGCTCTGCTGCCCAGTGACTGTGAGGGCCCTCCTGATGCAGTAGGTGGCCATGGTGCCGGTGGGGGCGGGGGTGGGCTGCAGAGCGCATGCGCCTGTGTTTCTTCTCTTCACTTCTGGGTAATTAGATTGGCAAGGTTTTCCTTTGTGTGTCATCAGAATCTGCCACCCCCAATCTTTCCCTTTCTAATGTGTCCCTTCAGCGTCCCGGCTGCCTGTGGCATTTTCCTCAACTGTTTCTCTTGGGTTCTTTCACATTCTGTCATATTTTGTCTCTCATTATGGATCTTTGTGAATGGTATTAAGCACCTTTTGGACTTTAATCACCCGTTGAAGACAGACACTCTGTCTGGATTGTCCTTTTATATGTACCACTGTGCCTAGTACAATGCCCAGAATGTCATAGATGTGTTGTTATTATCTGTTGAATTGATGGAGTAATTTAATGAAAGCCTTAAGGGAGGTTAAGGTTCCACATGTGGGTCCCAGGGGCAATACGGAGATGGGTGTGTCTGGCTCACAGTCCTCACCTGTCCCAGGTGTCTGTGTGACAGGGCAGAATCATCCAGCGACTCTTCATTCTGTGGTGAGCGAAGAGGCTGGTTGTGGCAAGACTGAGGTGGGAGCAACACAGGAAGGCCCTCCTCAGGTCTGGAAGTTCCTCGAGAGCACTGGGGGGTCCCTTTCACTAGAAATCTTGAGAGAGTGGCCTCCAGCTGTCTAGAATGGTTGCCTGGAAACAAGGACCTGCCTGTCCTCCTGCAGCCCTGGCCAGGCCCCTTCGGAGTCTGGCCTGAGCTCTTGTGGCAGAATCATCCCGGGAAGTCCTGCTTCCTGTAGCCTTGAGCAGGCACCCTCCTTGATTTAAACATAACACTGGCTCAGGGAATGTTGTAGTGCATCTCTAGCATATTTGACAACAATCTGGGCTTCTGGAGGTTTGTTTGATTCTTATCAGTGACCTCCCTTTGTCTAGTGGCTTACCAGTCCAAGCATCTGGGCTGGATGCTGCCAGATAGCCATCACCGCGACACCTTGACCCTATCACCCTGAAACCCTAGGCAGCTTGCACCGACTAAAAGACAAAACCCAAACTCCTTCGATCTTACTCCGCAGTCCCTGAGGTCAGGAGTGCCATCTGATACTCCTGACTGCTCTCCTTGGGACAGCTGATAGGGCCAGGGACGAAGTGCCAAGGGTTGGTTTGATTTTTATCTGTGGCCACTTCCAGAGAATTGTGAGACTGCGATGTTGCCAGCCAGCTCTACATCCTCAAGTAGAAAGCACAGTCCACCACGTTCTGGCTGTTTCATTGCTGATAATTAGGGGAGGGGTGTTTGGGAGAATCTGGGGAACACGGGGCAGTAAACATACAGTTTGAGTTTGGGGCAGGGGGTGGGAGAGCCGTAGTTCAGTCGGAGGTTGAAGTTCAGGATTCTTTTTTCCAGGTCCCTGCCGCTCCCCGACACAACTTTTTATATCTGCTGGGTGCTTCATCTCTCCCCTTTCCGAATGGGCTTACTGAAAACCGGTGCCTCCCTTCCCATCGGCCCCCAGCAAACGTGATGGGGAGCAGTGCCAGGCACGATGCGAGCACCTGGCACAGTGCAGTCAGAGTGTTGTTTGCCTGGCACATGCAGCCTTTTTTTTTCAGCCTGGCTGTCAGGTTTCTTTCTTTCCAGGAAAATTGAGAAACGTGTGCTCTCAGAGCAAGTTCAAGGGCTAGGTGAGTTCAGTTCCAGGAACGAGAAACCTGAGTGGTCCATTGTAGTTTGGTTTTGTTCCTCGGTCCTTGGCGTGGATCATATCCTGCTTGTGTCATATCTGACTTGCATCTTGTATTGGAGCATCAACTTTTAGAGAAGGGGTCAGCTGCCATCTAGTTTTCATTCCCCCATCGGCACAAGAGGCATTTCTAGATGTCCCGGGAGAAACTCCAATCTGACACAGCCCAGCTCTGTTCTTAATAAGGGAGCCAGGGACGACTAGGAGTCAGGAACTACTGAGGATGAAAATATATTGGTTTAATATCTAAATAATATTATTCCCATTACACCCATGTGCTTTAGTAGTTCTGTTCTAAATCCTTAAGGCCTAAGATCATGAGTCGTTTTGCTACTTTGTCTTTCTGTGTGATTAGACGCAGGGTCTTGAATGCTCTGAAGCTGTGATTCTCCACCCCGGCTGCACTAAGAATCGCCTGGGGAGCCCCTAAACACCCTGATGCCCAATTAACTGAGACTCCCTGTGGACGGGATGCAGGCATCAGTAGCTGTCAGATTCCCAGGTGATCCCCATATGCAGCCAAGGCCGAGCATGAGCTATTTGAGGACAGGGAATCTGTTTTATTAATCATTTCTCTCCAGGGCCTCGTAGAGTACTTGGCACAAAGTGAATATTCAGCAAATGTCTGTGCCTCCTATCAACGCCTCCTCGTGGATGTCACATAACTTCGCACAACGTGGTTCTCAGATCAAGCCCGGAGCCCGTCTGTCTCTCTCCCGGGGGCCCCCTGCCTCAGCGTTTGCATTTCTGTCAGGCTCAGGACTCATCTTCAATCTGTTCTTTCCCCCCTCCCTTCTCCACACTTTAGGCCTTCACTGTGTTTATTTATTTGGGTTTTTTTAGAGAGATTTAGAGAGAAGGTAAAAGAGAGAGAGAGCAACAGATCAAGAAACATTGATCAATTGCCTCTCGCACGCCCCCAGCTGGAGACCTAGGTTGCAACCCGGGCATGTGTCCTGACTGGGAATTGAACCAGCAACCTTTCGGTTCACAAGCTGGCGCTCAGTCCACTGAGCCAACCATCCAGGGCCAGGTCCTCACTAAGTGTGGTGACTCTACATGTAAATATCTCTCAAATCTGGGCATTTGTTTCCATACTCACCAGCATCATCCTCATTTAAGCTACTATCATTAATCCCCGGAACTTCCTCAAAAGCTCCCTGGCCAGGCTGCCTGTATGCAGTCCTGCTCCACCAACCCATCCTCTGCACCACAGTCAGATTCACCTTTATAAATACAAACATGATCGCAGGATCCATCAGTTAAAACCCTTCAGTGACCTCCCACTGCTGTTAGGAGACCAGACTTCTTAATCTGGTTGACAAGGCCCCATGGTCTGGTCCACAGGCCCTGTGGCCTGACCTACTTTCTCAGTCTTAATCCACTCTACTCTCTGCCACGGTTTTTTGCACTCCAGCGCCTCCAGCTTTCTTTCATTTCCTTGACTTCCATGCTCCCTCTAGCCTTGGGGCCTTTGCACATGCATTTCCCTTGGTCTGAAATACTCTCCCCATCTCCCTCTTTCTCTTTGCCTTGTTAATTGCTGCTGATCCTTCAGTTCTCCACTTAAGCGCCCTTATTTGGTGAAGGCTCTCAGGCCCCACTCCACAACTCCTGTGTCCTGTGCTCTTTTAGTATCAGGCCTGCTTCTCTGTAGGGGGTCGCCTTAGTCCGTCGCTGCCCTTCCAACTGGGCGATTGTTCACCCCACGTCTCTCTGCCCACCTGAGGTCCAAGAGGGCAGGGCTGTATCTCATTTACTCATTTTGTCCCCAGTGCTGAGCAAAGGCAGAGCACCCAGAAAGTGCTCAATAAATACTTGTTGACCAAACACCTGGATGCTTTTGCCAAACAGCTGCAGACCTCTTCGGTCCTGGAGCTCCGTGACCAGGTGCAGCTTCGGGCCTCTCTTCTCCCCTCTTCTCTTAGGCAGGGGCTGCCTCTCCGGTCCGAGACCCCTGTGCTGGTTTCTAACAGCATAGTTATATAAAACATCCCACATGACATGTCTGCTTTGCCCTATTTTCAGCAGCCTCCTAAAGACCTATTAATATCCACATCCATCAGTTGCTTTCTTATGAGAATCTTTTGATGTTTCTTAATCTCCTTAGGATGTTCCTGAATTTTAATTTTTTGGGTCTTGACCTGAGGTCACGGTATCCTCTACAGGTATCTTGTATTCTGCCCTTTGGCACACAAGGATTTTCAGGAGCTGCTCTTTTTTGTTTTGAAGGCCATGGCGCGATGTCCTCCTGTGTCATCCAGGTGCTTTCATGTATCAGCATTTGTGGCCTCACAGTGATGGCTGGGTGGAGAGTGTGAGGACGAAGGTCCAGCATCTCATCTCCCAGCTCCTAACTTGACTTCACCGCACACCCTCCCCTTGTCTTAAATCCACCAGAAACAAAACTCCGCATTCACATATTTCTGTCTTTGAGCCTCCCCCCAAAAAACAGACAGAACTTTGGACCAGACTTTAATGACCTGGTTTGCAGACCT
The DNA here is from genome assembly GCA_004027735.1 of Carollia perspicillata. Lineage (NCBI taxonomy): Eukaryota > Metazoa > Chordata > Mammalia > Chiroptera > Phyllostomidae > Carollia > Carollia perspicillata. The sequence goes on along the minus strand of PVKM010038838.1, from coordinate 1,155 downwards.
TCTAAAACATTTCCCCGCTCTGGGAAAATGAGATGTTTGGACCAGATTATTCAGGATCCTCAGGAATAATAATGATAGAAATAGTAACAAGCAGTAAGAATACTAGCTAGCATCTATTGGGCAGTCCCCGTGTGTTGGGCACAAAGCATTTTACATTGTCCAGGAAAATGCATACGTTTTCTGTATGCGTTTCTGCATACGGAAAATGCGGGCACGAATGCATTTTACATTGTCCTAGAAAACACATGCAACATAGAATACATACAAGCAGATAAAGTAGAAATTTCTGTGGCTCCATTCCTCTATTCTCACCCACAACACTTTGGACACCAAATGCCTGGGGACTCGTCCCACATGCCCACCATTTCTGCGACAGAATCGAGTGCCCTGCAGTTTGATTCAGTTCTGACACTATCTACCTGAAGTTAGCACAGAGCCCACAGGTCAAGGGCTCAGTCCCGCAGAACTGGCACCCGTCTCCACCTCGGATGCCAGTGGCGAATCCAGCTTGTCACTTGTGCTTCTGACTGACTGGCCATAAATCAAAAGTCCCTACCACCCGCTACTCAGGTTTAATTAACTTGCTACAGGGGCTCACAGAATCCAGGGAGATGGCTTACTCACTAAATTACCTGTGTATTACAAAGGATATTAAAGGATATGAGTGAAAAACCAGGTGGAGAGATACACAGAGTGAGGTCCAGAAGGGTCCTGAGCACAGGAACTTTTGTCCCTTGGAGTTTGGGGTGCGGCGCACCCCGCCCCAACATGTGGATACGTTCTTGTTCTCCAACCTGGAGCTCACCGAACCTCATCCATACTTTTGAGATTTTTCTGGAGGCTTAATCACGTAGGCGTGATCAATGGTTAACTCCACTACTAGTCCCTCCCCTTCTCCAGAGAATGGGAGATGGGGCTGAAAGTTCCAAGCTTCCGACTGTGGCTCCGTCTGGTGGGTGACCAGCCCTCATCCAGGAGCCCTCCAAGAGTCACCTCCTTACAACAAAAGATGCTCCTATCACCCAGGAAATTCCAAATGATCAGCAGCTGTGTCAGACACCCCTATCACTCAGGAACTCACAAGGCTTCTAGGAGTTCTCGCTCATGAACCAGGATCAAAGACCAAATATGAGCAGGAACCATGTGCCATATGGT